>NJDD01000668.1:43309-65804 GCA_002245505.1 Calephelis nemesis | reverse complement strand
TCAAAACGCCGTCGAAGAGACCCCTAAGGCCGAGTGGGCCAGGTGCTTTTCTCAATGGTTCCATCGAATGCAGCGATGTATTGATGTAAATGGACGCTATTTTGAAAATTTATAATAAAACTAATAACTTGCAAGAATGCTTAGTTTTTGATTTTCTAAGAACTTTCAGTTTGACCCTTGTATGTTATATTTTTCGAGAGAAGTAGCAACACTTCACTGTTTTTTTCCAGGTTGAATTTTCGCAAAGTAACGCATTCTATCAATCATCCATAAAAAATCTTTCGATTAAATTGTAACATACAAACTTAATAAACAGATAGATTTCTTAATTACAAACTAGCTGTTGCCTACAGCGTTGCCTGCGTGGTTAATGGTCCCACAGGAACATTTATTCGAAATAAAAACTATCCTATGTTTTAATCCAAGTTACCATCTATGTGTGTATCAAATTTCATGAAAAACGGTTCAGCAGTTTTTGCGTGAAGGAGTAACAAATAAACAAACAAACTTGCGCATTTATAGTATTAATAAAGGATAATATGCCTACATTGCCTCTACACACAAAATAAAAACTTTTTTCATGAGTCAGTTTACAGACTACCGTAACCATCAGAAATAATCTTAAACTTTAAAAAAAAATATCTTCACGCCCACATCCCAGAAGAGGTAAGCAGAGGTATAACCAAGGCACCCACGACTAACCGAAGACATTAAGTCCCACAATGTGATAGGTGGCAAGCCTATCGTCAACCGGGCACATTTCCAATCCCGACCAACATTTTGTAATTAGAAAATTGGAAAAATACAATTTTCTTTTTGTTGACCGACCCGGGATTCGAACCCAGGACCTCATCCAGTCAAGTCCAACACCCGAACCGCTAGACCACAGAGGCGAAACTTAATATATTTGAATTTATGGTGTTGGTTCATTCGGACATACATAAAAAAACAAGTACACCTACACATATTACTACTAAAACCTTAATCAACCAATAGCAATGATCTCAGAAGTCAGAACTTTATAATAATGTATTAATCAAGTTAATTAATCGAATTTATAGCCTAGCGGTCCAGTTGTTGGAGTTGACAGCATGAGGTCCCGAGTTCGATTCCCGAATAGAGCAAGAAAAGAAAATTTTCTTTTACCAATTTTCTAAAAAAAAAATGCTCGGGATTAGATATGTGCTCGGTTGGCACCTATCACATTGTGGGACTTGGCGTCTTAGGGAAGATACTTGAAGTATACACTACTAACACTAAATAAGATCTTTAATCAACCAATACTCTCAGAAGTCAGAACTTTCTAACAATGTATTATACCAAGTTAGCAATTACTCCTATTAAAAGCAAGTAAGCTCTTTAGAAGATGACATACCGGAACTAGATTTCTATCTAATGGCTGGGTTGTGTTGTATACACGAGAATCCCTATGATGTCCCTGTTTAAGACATTTAGAAAGCAAAGTAGACATGTCGTAAATTAGGTTACCAAAAAATTACAAAACGAATATACAATGCGAATATGGATGGGTTCAGATACTCAGGGAGACCTAGGTTGAAATTCCACTAACAGTCTCCGAAACCGGCGTCATTGTATGAAAAGAATAATGAATGTAGGAGGAAGCTGGGTCAGTTGAGACAAAGCAAGTAAGACACTCTCTGCCTAGTTGGCAATGGATCTGGATAGATAGATATGTACTTTAATTTATATATTTTATTTATTTTTTTATTTTATGATATTGGAAGGCAAACAAGCAGACGGATTTCCTGATGGTAAGAAATTCATGCCGCCTAGAGACACCAAAGGTGTCATGTCATGACGTTATGGCGGCAGGAATAGATAAGGCGTTGGTACCAATCCGGGCGAGTCGCTGCTAAACTCTACCACCTTGTCAGAATTCACGGTGTTAGTGACGGTGAGCCTTTGCTCGCCTTTTACGAGCTGCCTGGCAAGGAAGGCAGATGGTCTATTCTACAAAGGAGCCCGGACCAACACGGGGAAAATTTATAACTTTATTTTACCTACAAGATTTTTTCCCTATTAGGCTGGATTGAAGTGGATACTATAGATTATAGGCCAACGACTCGTGTTTTGAGTGGCTAACCGCGAGGTTTTTACAACTACACTGGACTATTTTGGGCGGAGCAGAGTGTTTAGCCCCAAAACATCATTATTTAAATGGAATGGACTGTTCCTTACAACGCCAGCAACAAGGGTTACCTCCCGGGAGACCGTACCTCAACTAGGTGCTGCGTTGTGGTTACTGGGTGGACTTGATGGAGGAGTAGTGGCGGCTCATCGCTCGGCTTTAAGCGCCGGGCGCAAGGGAGATCTTCGTCACCGAGACCGGCGGCGACGGTGTAGAGTAATGTCTTGTGAATTTGTGTTCGGTTTTGGAGGAAGTTAAAAGTCTATAAGCTGTTTTGTAGCTACTCGTACAAAAAAGCTTATAGGCTTCGTTTCTGTTACTATCACCGTAATTGTTACTAAATGGTAGAGTTTTGCTACAATTTGGCTTAAAAACAAATTTTCACGGTAACTGGTGGACTTTGTCATGGTGAGCTGCCACCATTAAAACCAAGATATGTCTATTTGAACAGTATGCATTGAAGCTATTTGCCTATAAATAAAATGAAACAAGGTCGCCAAAAACTAATAATGAGCGAAAAATTGAGATTTAAAAAAAAATACCATTCGTATTCGTATTCTACGTTATGTCTCCAAATTGACGATTTCCAACAAGTCTTTGGTCTCCTTGACCCAATACATGGAGACTCCGGTCAAAAGCTTCCTTAATCTTGGCTTCGACAATTTGCATATAAATTGCATGAACGGTTTCCAACCAATATTAAAATTTGATGAATATTTTATCATACCAACAAGGAAAATTTTTGAAGTTCCGTATTCGTATGACAACGGGACTAATAAAACCGATATTGTAAACGTTCTACCGTTGAACCTGGAATACCGGTGTTTTTTAGTTTAGGTAATTTTGGGTTCTGTAAATTATATTTTAACTAGCAGTCCACCTCGACTTTGCATGAATATGAAATGTAAATATAAAACTTCCTCTTTAATTACTTTATCTATTAAAAAAACCGGACATAAAGAGACATAGGGACAGAGGAAGCTGCTTTTATAAACTATGTAGTGATGTGATCAAAAGTAATTATTGTGTTTTGTATTTGTTACGATTATTTCTCATTTCTCACGGTTATAATATTAACTATATTTAAAAAAAAAAAACATTGAAAATATAATTGACAGAAGAAAGCGTTACTTTGCGGAAATTCATACTTGAATCCAAATAAAATTAATTAATTTGTAATTTTCCGCCAAAAAAATAAATTTGAAAAAAATCCAAAGACGGTGATTTTACAACTAAGCCCTCAGTGATCAGGGGACACATTCAGAAATCTTCGCACAATGCGTGACTCATTGTGCGAAATTGCTGCATCTGAATTAGACCTTCAGCTAAAATGAACAGAGAGTCTTTTCAGGTGTTGGTCGAGGCTCTTTGCTATGGGACCGTTCACTGAAACAATATCCAGGACAATTGTTGCTGAGTAAATATCCCACATATCAGTAATCTCGTGAGCTATGAAGAAGAAAAAAAATATCAAAATAGTAATATTATGTATTTACTATTTTGATATTGTTTCCTTCTCAACTTTCACAAGGTTTGTGTTACATTGAACAGTGATATAAACTAAAAAAGGCGGAAGAGACAGTATTATATCTTTACACAAATAGGCGAAAACACGTGTACATTTTTGCGTCTAGCTGACAAAGTAGCCGGCTAATTTGCAAAATAAGCATAACATCCCGGGCACAGTACAAGGACGCAATCGTAACATATATGGCTATCTCTTACCAACAGGAGAGAACTGTTCGCTGAACTTTCACACAAATACAATTTTGCCTATAAATATAAAAAAGTATTTAACCTCGCATTTGTATCTCCACAGCATCAAGCTTGTTAGAAAAAAATGTCCCCGTTATATTAGGAATTTCTTGTCAAGAATGTCGGGTTTCGTGGAATGTCGTTGCCGACGGCCAAATTAAGACCGCAAAGAGCCTCCAATCTACCTCTATATAAAGGTGCTGATAAACTTGAGCATTCACTTGTGATGAGCATTTGTACGAATGCTACATCACAGAAAAATAACGAAAACATTTCAGCAAGCATTCTATCGAGCGTTCTGGCGAGCATTCTAGAGAGCATTTCTTCGGGCTTTTTGCCGAGCTAAGCTTTGATTATCGTTCCGCACCAGACCGCTCTGAGACGTCCCTCTCCGTACCCCTGTTGCTCTCTTTCTTTTTTTTTACGTAATGGGAATTACAAATAAATATGAATGCAGCACACGCGACCGTCAAGTTTGACATCATAGTGAATATTTTCTTAAGAGCATCGACTAGAGCGTACACTAGAATGCTCGTAAAAATGTTCGTAGCAATGTTTGACTCTATGCTTGGTTTGGCTTGTTGTTCAGTTCGGCACCTATAAAAACGGCGAATGCCGGATGTTCTGTTGCAAGTGAATGGGCAAGTCTATCAACACCTTAATGTGTAGGTGTATCTTTTAACACGAATATAGGTCTTTAATTCTCCGAAAAGGAGGATTTTATCAATTCGTCGGTACGTTCTTTGAATGTTTGTTACGAGTTTACTTACCCAATAACGAATAGTTTAACAAAGTTCTTTCTTAAAAAAGTAGACCAAAACTCAGAAGCAGTCTGCAGTAATAGTAGTTTTTGAGTTACATCTAATATTTTCTGTGTACCTAGGTAATTAGGCAATGAAATAAGAGTCGGTCTTTTTGTGTTAAAATTATTACTTTGTAAGGTTTAATGTAATGGGTATATACCATAATCTTTTTACTTGATAAGACAGCTAGCTATAAGCTAATGATAACAAACACACGGCTCTTCTGATGGCAAGATATATCAGAGGCGTATAGTCACTTTAGATGAAGTAGGAGAGTTGTCTTTGGCCGATAGATTAGCCGGTGGATCACTGCCCGGACGAGTTGCAGCACGGCATTCTATTACCAGAGGACTTGTTGGTAACGATCAATTTAATATTTGCTTACCTCTTACGAGCTACTTGGCAGAATGGTCTATTCTATACAGGACAGCCGGACCAACACGGGGAAAATTATGCAACATAATACATAACCATAATCTATATATTAATACGTGATGCCAAAACTTTGGACTCCTTTTTACGAAAATTGCGCCGACGCAGGAGCATAAAATTTAACACAGTTATAATTTATGTATAGGAAAAGTGCACAACGTTAATATTTTTCAATAATAATGCCTATAAAGTACATTAAGTCAATAAATAAAACATTACCAACACTACCATGCATTTGACACACACAAACAAATATAAATAAATAAATCCGTGGACAACAATTTACACGAATTGAATCTAACCCTAAAGTAAGCAAATTATATGCTTGTGTTATAGGTGTTAGTCAACGATACTAATACATAGAAATACTTAAATAGATATCAGAATAAATTTAATAAACAGCCAGACCCGCAAATACTGACAACTAAATTAATGTTCATCACACAAATGCCTGCCCCCGTCGGGAATCGAACCCGAGCCTCGCGGTTAGTCGATGTAGTTAGGCGTGTACGCTAGCCACTCGACCAACGATTTAACCACCTCGTTGGTCAAGTGGCTAGCATACACGTCTAATATAGACATATAACATAGATCACAGATAGCACACTAAAAAGTTTGTAAAGTAGTTGGTCTTGAGAAATGAAAATGGCGTTTTTATCAACAAGATATTAAATTTACTATGGTCGAATTTCTACCAATAGGCGACCACTCGTCATAATATTAATACTGGAAGCAAAAACTTTTGCTTTTGCAAAAATTGCGCTGACGGAGGGGTATGAAATTTGGCACATTTATAGTTTAAGTGTAGGAGAAGTACACAACGCTTATATTTTTTTATTATATTATATTATATTATATTATATTATATTAATAATGTTTATACAGGGCATTAATTAAAAAAATAAAACATTACACGTACTACCATGCATTTGACACACACAAACAAAATATATATTGATGGCAACGATAAAAGATCACAGATGGCACACTAAAAAGTTTGGAAACAAAGTAGTTGGTCTTGAGAAATGAACATGGTTGGAAATGGAACATGGAACACCATACTCGCAAACAAATAAACAATGTCGTCGATGTAAAATTAGTACAGATAGAGATAAACAACTACATTTTTACGGTTCAATAAACAGCACAGGCACAATATACTAAGAACATTAGTTTATGTACGACCGTTTTGCGAGTTATTGTGAGTAATCAGCCTTAACTTGGCCGGACGTTAGGGTTGTCAATTTTGTTTATAGAGTACTAGATGTTTTTTGTAACATCATATGTTACAAAATAAATAAAATAGAAATAAAATAAAATAAAAATAAAAAAAAATGTTTGCCCGCGACTTTAGCAGCGTAAAAAATCGTAAAAGTAACGAATTTCATACATATATTTATCCCCTATGATGTACCTTTGAAGGAAGGTTTAAAAAAAACATAAGCTTGTTTGAACCCAGATCTTTAGGATCATAAGATTCAGATGTAACTTTACAGTAATATAGTTTATATATCAGAATAACACTCACACTATAATTCATACTAAAAATATACTTTAGCACGCAAGCGAAGCCATTTGTGGAAGCTAGTGAATAGCAAAATATTTACCCACTCATAAATAAGGTAAGTATAAATTAAAGACTTTTTAAATAACATCATCGAGAAAGAGACTAAGAGTCTCTGGTAGTCATTTAATTAAAACAAATAGATAAAATTGTCTATATTTTTAATAATAGGGTAACAGTAAATCATACACACACACAGACGCACGCACACGCACGCACATACTCGCACGCATAGACTCACATAAAACATAAACAGGCATGTTAAACTTATAATGAAGGGTGTATACATATTCTTTGGAGACCTAAAAAGTAAAGTCTAAATTTGAAAAATACCAATACGAAATATTCAAAATGACCAACAGAAAAATGAAAGATATTTTATTCGTGCCAGCGAAATGAAAAGTCAGTGCCGTGGGTGAAAACTTATCCATCTATACATATTCATTTCCTGGTCCTTTTTCTATTTTATTAGGGGTTGGAGCGGTATCTTTTTCCTAAATCCAATAACGTCACGTACTATTTCAGTAGCTGTTGTTTCTCTTATTTACGATGTTTGAGTCATAATGTTTCCGAAGTACCAGATTAAAAAAAAATAAAAAATGTGTGTGCAATAAAGAAATTGAAAATACTGTAGATTTAAGGCAGCACTTACTGCATACTACAGTTATAAAAGTGGCATACTACCAGCAAACATTTTTTTAAACATACATTTTATGTATTTGAAAAATATGTTAAATTTGTGTTTTTATGAAAATGGTAATGAACGTGAAGGAAGCCAGACAGGTTTGTCAGGATCGTGAGGCACTCGATACTCTCTGCCTACCCTGTAAGGGATTTGGTGTGAAGACATGTATGTATTATATATTTAAAATGTTGATAACCTAAGTTACAAGATCGTGATGTTTTAGATTAGTTGTTATGTAACCGCTGTTATTTTTCTAGAATTAACTAAAATATGTTACCAACAAAATTTTTGATGGCCTATCTTTATCTGTAGATAGGAAGTACTGACCGTAAGACTAGGACAAATTTTCAACGTTCAACGAATGTAAATGTATAAGAGCCCTCAAATGTATCTATACTTTACTAAAAGCAAATAAACATGATTGATTGATAGATGCATTGAACCAGCTTGCATGGATTACCTCTATCCTTTCTATATATGCCGATATAACGTCAATAATCACAGTTGTCGTGGAGAGAAGGGTAGCTTATTCTCTACTACAGAACTCGCTCACAATACAAATATAAAACAGTATGGTAAACCTACATTTTATAAATAACATACAGATTTTATAAATAATTTTTATAAATAACATTGTTCACTGTTCACTGAGTTCACTGAAGCAATAAAGTTGTCAATTGTCCTGTATTTTTTTATAATAGCATACAACTCTATAGTTAACAATCAATCGAAATGCAATATTATATAACTTCTAAACAAGTAGGTAAACTCATGGAGTCGCCCAGCAAATAAAGCAATGATTAGTGCACTGAAATGATCGCGGAAGCAAATAACAGCTTGCCTAACGCAGTACTCACTAATGCAGCTTCGGGTAAACCGCTTATAAGCCTCGAGTGTGCCGTTTCCATATCGATTTATACTTTTACACGTCACACGGCTGATATACGGCCATAAACACCGTTCGCACCAGTAATATCTTTGGTGTTTATAGGCTACGGTTGTCTCTGAAGAATCATCTGCTTTTTACATATTTGAAACAAAAATCCTATTTTCACATAATATGTTTATCTCTAAGCAGGTTGCTCTTAAAAGACAACCGTAGCGTGTGATGTTACTGGTGCGTCGCTATCTGATGTCCACATATATATAACGCAGCCGTGTAGCGTTTATAAATATGTATCAGTTGGTAAACTACCAACAAATTTTCGAAACATCACACTCACGTTAGAGATTTTTACATTGCAACACTAGTGAGTGTCACCTTTTGCTGGCCGATTCCGTGAGATTACCTATTCATTTGTAAACTACGTAGTTTTTGCGATTCAATTGATTTATCTCAACACAACAGTAACTGTTGGTTGGTCCCCCGTGTTGGTCCAGGCTCCTTTGCAGAATAGACCATCTGCCCTTCCTTTCTTGCCAGGCAGCTCGTAAAAGGCGAGCATAGGCTTATCATCACTAACACCGTGACATCTGACTAGGTGGTAGAGTTTCGCAACGATTCGCCCGGATTGGTACCACCGCTTTACCTATTCCTGCCGCCAAGCGTCATGACGTGTTCCGGTTCGGAGGGTAAGGTAGCCGGTAAACTTACTTTTGCTCGAGACCTAACATCCTGACCTCAGGTTGGCAACGCACCATTACCATCTTTGGTGTCTCTAGGGGCCGTGAATTTCTTGCCATCAGGAAAACCATCTGCTTGTTTGCCTTCCTATTACATAAAATAATAAATAAACAAAAAACACTGATAATATAAAAATGTATATAGAAATGACAGATGTTGCGTTAACTTAATGAAGAACAGATAAACTTCCTATTTACCTAGTATTTTTAACCGATTTGAAAAAAGAGTGAGGTTCTCTCTTCAACACTTATGTCTTTATATGTTTGTTACGCGATTAATCACCCCATAATAAATCAATTCATTATGAAGTCTTTGAGAAAAAATGCACTTTTAAAATATGTAACTGAAAATCACGTGTCGGATCATGATAAAGTTAATATGGGACCACCTCGAAATCGTTCATATCCAATGAAATAGTTGGAGACAGTTTTTGCATTTTACCTGCACTTTATTACATAAACATACTCTTTTATATCTATTCAATTTTCATACTGTTCCATGTTTATACTGTGGCCGTGCTCTAAGTGCTCTTACACTTTGATTATCTAGACAGGAAGTTTGTTGGTTCAAACTGAATCCAAATAATTAAATCCCTGAGGTCCAAGTGTTATAATGGATTTTAAATAGGATGGGATCTACTTTTAATTTCTGAAGTGTCTTCAATGATTGTTAGTTCATACTGGATCGAAAGTTTTGATCGAGAGTAGCACCAAGATAAATACTTCTTATATTTTGTATTAGTTCAAAAAAGGTTTAGGAAAAGCATTATTATAGTTATATGCAAAAAAAATAAGGAATATTGAAGTTGCTTGTTAGTAATAAACATCATCAATTAATTTGTGCAAGTTTGTCAGTATAGAAGTATGGTGGTAGGCGGGTGATGTGGATGATGTCAGCGAGGAGTAAATAGTCCAGTTGTTGATTAACAGGTATATAATTTACACACCGGGTTCACATACATCAATTGTACAGTATTGTTTAAAAGCCACAAACCATGAAAAAGAAGGAGTAGTAAACGTTACAGCAATAACTTATTAAATAGTTGTGTTTGCGCGGTATAAGCGTGAGAGTGTCTAGCAGGCGTGCGACACGGGTTTCGCGGTGAATGCTAGGATCTGACTGGCGAGGCGAGGCTTCGCAATTGCGCACGGGCAGGTTAAACAAAGGGTTGGGGTATGGTCCCACTGCGCGATAGAATATTAAAGTATATAAATATATTTAATATTTTAGATACTTTTTTAAATGTAATTTAACTGTTGTAAATATATAAATGTATGTGGCATGTTGTTATATAAATAAGTTTTGTAAATATATTTAAATACATAATGTAATTATTTGGAAACTATAAAGGTATATGTATTTAATAAAGTAAAGTATTGAAGTAAAGATAAGTAGGCTACAGAAGGATATTTTCATCATCGACCTGGAGTTCACTTAGCTCATTGAGTAAACGAGTAGGTATCTTCACATCTGTAATCCCAACAAAATATGCACAGGTGCAACTAAAGCCACGATTACCCAAAGGTACTTTTTATCACGCAATGTGATTGGTGGCAAAGTATCGTGAAACTGACGACAACAACGACAACAATCCTGAACAACTTTTGTTGTTTTCATAAAAAAATACATTTTTAAATTGCCCGAACCAGAAATCAAACCCTGTTGTCAAAACTAACACCACACCACTCTCCCAGCGAATTACCACACAGGCACACAAAATGAGTTCATGAAAATTAGGGAAAAGGTAGGACAAATTGTTATGCCCTGCAGCAGTCCATAATAACTGACTTTAAAACACACGTAGCTCTAAAATAATTGTCACAATAACTATACTTAGTTTTTTTGTAACTTTAAATGTAAAATCGTTCTTACTAACTGTTTCTTATAAAATATCATATCTTCTAAAGTATTCAAATCATTCTTACATACCTTGGTAAAACATTACCTAAATAGCGAAGCATTGTCTTAGCTTATCACAGTGAATATAAGTAAAATGTGGAAAATATGCTATCAACACCTTCACAGCTTAAGTCTTAGTAAGTGCTCTTACACTCGGGTCGTCTAGAGACGGGAAGTTTGTTAGTTTGAACTGAATCCAAATATCATCCCTCGAGATACGTGTACTTTAATGGATTTTAGATAGCTGGGACCTACTTTCAGTTTATAAAGTGTCTTAGTTATTTACTGGTCCCTTAGGATTTTATGTTTTATACTTATAGCTTTTACCTGTAATGAACGAAGAAACGTACATTCTGTGTAAAAAAATGAACAATAAATTAGAGAAACGGCTACTTGAAAACTGTGACTTAATTTTTATACTGTCGGTTAAAATATTTAACTATTCAGTGAAAATATCCAACTATATTATATTAGAAAATAATTAAGCGTGATGAAATTGTAAAAACCAACTCCAACTATTTCTCTAGCTACCAGGTTGCGTTTTGATGATTCTTTTTCTAAAAGATAGCTGATAATTCTGAGATGATTCCAAATGCATTTCATCAACATCCTACCAGTAGTAGTTTCGAGTTTATGCAATAAAAATGTATGCTTTATTAAGTATCACTCAAAAACCACTACTCGGATTTTGGCTTGCCTTTTCAAAAAATATCAGTAAAATTGGTTCGTAATTACTAAAAACACACACACATTCTCCTCCTGTTTTTGAAGTCAGTTAAAAATGACAAAGAAAAACATAAGCAAAACTTGTGAGTTCTCGAATTTAAGTTTTTATAGTATCGAAAGGCAAACATTCGATTATATATCCTAATTGCAATAAATGCAACCACTTATAGACTACAATAGTGGTACCGGTGTGTTGCCAACCTGAGGCTATGATGTTCAGTCTCTTGAGTAACTAAATTTTCCCGCCAACCTACTCTCTAGTCAGAAACAACAATTTCGAGCACAGATGTTATAGCAGCAGAAATAAGTAAAGAGCAGTAGTACCGATCCGAGCGAATCATAGGAAAAGTCGGATCCTATTGCCTGCCGTGCAAATAATCAACCACGGGCAAGGTTGTTTTTATTAGAAAGTTAAAAAACATGTTATCTTTTTGAAGCCATGGGACATCATAAAGTCATGTCCAACATTAAACGGTTAGAATACAGAGGCTGTATGTAATAAATACTAATATCAATATTATTTACCGAAGAGATATCCTAAACTAATTCCAAAATATCACGTCGTTTCGTCACAGTATTAGCTTTTCCATACATATTTAATTAATGAATCCTTAGCAAATACCTGTTACCTTCTAAAGCAACACAAAATACATTTTCCGACATAATCTTCATGACACATATGAATATTCAAAAGGCATTAGGTTATTATGTATAATTTTCAAAAGATTGAGCCGTATCATACTGTGGTAATATCTCATTGGATTTGGAACGCTTCTAAGTATTTCTTATTATTAGGTGTTTCTAATAATGTGCCTCTCAGGTGTAGTGGTTCAAGTGTTGGACTTGACTTCATGAGGTCCTGGGTTCGATTCCCGGGTCAGGCAACAAAAAGAAAATTTGGTTTTTCCAATTTTATAATAAAAAAATGTTGCTCGTGATTGGATTTATGCCCAGTTTGGCGGTAGGCTTGCCAACTATCCCACTGTGGGACTTAGTGCCTTCGGCTAATCGTGGGTGCCCTGGTTGTGCCTCTGTCTATCTTTTAGGGGATATGGGCGTGAAGATACTTTTTTTTTCTAAATTAAATTAAATATTTTTGAGTTTTGACGACGATGTTAATCTCATCTGCATATCCGATATTTGAATTCAAACTGTATAATATATATAGAAATGGTTAGGTTTTTGGATGTTTAACAGAAAAAAACTATATTTATTTTTACCTTCCGATCAATAGTGAACTATTGATAGAGAATCGATATTCTTCTGATAGAAGGACTATTAAAGATAGTATCGATTAAATCGATAGTAGTGATGCTAACAATAATATCGATGCAATCGATAGTTCAGATGGATTCAATACTCTCTGATAAAGGCAATACTATTGATAGTATCGTATCTCCTAGTCAGAAAAAAATCGATAGTATCGATAGTATCGAAACTATTTGATTTCTAGGAACACAGTATTAACGACAGTATCGACAGTATCGATAGAAATCGATACTATCAATTGTTGCTAACTATCGATTTCATGCTAATTTGTGATATTATTGTACTTAGCCCATTGTATTGTATTCATCTAAAGTTCTTAACTAACGACGAAATGTCATCAATATAACAATCGGTTGTATGGATAAACTTTTTTCGATTCAAACTGTCGATAGCTCCCCTTCTGTAGGACAGAGAGTACTGAGAGACAATACTAAGTTTTACGATTCTTGCATATCTGCCTAGCTTCTACCATATACAGTATTCTTATCACAAGAAGACACTGGTTTCAAAGACTCCTGACCCCAACTGCTGATGATAAACTAAGCCATTTGGTCGTGATATCCCAACCTAAGTCTCCTCAATTACATTCATTCTCCTTCGAATTTCCAATATTTTAATGATTTTCCAATATTTCATTTTCCATTCCATTTTTTTATTATCTGCTATTCTTTTGGGTTAACTGAACGAATGAAGCATAAGCACAGAATTAGCAAAACGAGTCTAGTGCTTTGACTCCAATCGTCACATTTAAACAGCTTTTCCACCTACCCATTAGTATTATAGCACGCACCCTTTTTGTATCTGCACAATATTTTCATGTGTTTTTTTATGTTATAGGAGGGCAAACAAGCAGACAGATTCCCTGATAGTAAGAAATTCACGCTGCCTAGAGACACCAAAGATGGTAATGGTGCGTTGCCAACCTGAGGTCAGGGTGTTAGGCCTCGAGCAAAAGTAGGTTTACCGGCTACCTTACCCTCCGAACCGGGACACGTCATGACATTATGGCGGCAGGAATAGGTAAAGCGGTGGTACCAATCCGGGTGAGTCGCTGCGAAACTCTACCACCTAGTCAGATGTCACGGTGTTAGTGATGGTAAGCCTATGCTCGTCTTTTACGAGCTGCCTGGCAAGAAAGGCAGATGGTCTATTCTGCAAAGGAGCCCGGACCAACACGGGGAAAATGTTTATATAATGCTGAACACTACATCATCTACTACAATTCTTACGTCTAAATGGTTACGCCATTTTAGACACCACTTTGGTTTTCTTCGAATTGAAATATATGCCTCTTACTTTTCAATTGTTTTTCTGTAACATGACCAGTTTTTTCATCTCAAATAGTGTAATGGGCAAAAGTACGGCATAATGTGTATAAAACAGGCAGTTCACAAATTAGTCACCCATGTGGATTCGTTGATCCCCACATTTGGATGCATTTGTCCAGATACACGATATACAAGCGTGCTGACAACACACAGCTCTGCTTGACATCAATGTTAACCTCACACTAGGGCGACACGTTGCCGTCCAACCGCACACATGCATTACAGTCTAAGGATACACTGCACGACAAGCAGCAAGATTAAATGTTACAAGAAAGTAACACATGTCATGAACATCGATATATTGTTACCAAAATTTCGATCAATCCACATATATCTTGATCTGCCAAATATCAAAAATGTCTTTTGTTTCAAATCAAATCTGTCGGATAAATAAACAAATAAATAAATAAACAAACACCGCCGTCAGTCTTAATACAAAAATAATTAAACTCTTGTTGAACACATGTTTTTTTTTATGATATTGGAAGGAAAACAAGCAGGCGGATTTCCTGATGGTAAGAAATTTCCGCCGCCTAGAGACACCAAAGGTGGTATTGGTGCGTTGCCAACCTGAGGCCGGGATGTTAGGCTTTGAGCAGAAGTAAGTTTTTCGGCTACCTTACCCTCCAACCGGAACACGTCATGACGTTATGGCGGCAGGAATAGGTAAAGCGGTGGTACCAATCCGGCCGAGTCGCTACGAAACTCTACCACCTAGTCAGATGTCACGGTGTTAGTGACAGTAAGCCTTTGCTCGCCTTTTACTAGCTGCCTGGCAAGAAGGCAGATAAAATGTTTTACTAAACATTGTCTAAAATTGGATTTTCAACCAGTAACTTGCTGCCTCGTCATCTAATTGTAGCATCTTATTGTTAGAATGTAAATTTTAGACAGTGTTTAACTAAACATGCCTCTTTTTTTTGTGTAATATAGCTGCGTTAGAAAAACAATCACTTACTCGTCATCTTTACTGACAAAGTCAATATTTTTGTTTTATTCATATAATAAAATAATTGACATTTTAAAAATACTCGGTACATACATTTGTCTTCACTACCAAAAACCTTGTCTGGTGTGACCACTTCCACAAGAAGTTAACACATATTTATTTTGGCAAGTTAATATTTTTGAATCTTTTTTAATGAAAATGAAATTCTTTTTTAATGAAATTTCATTAACGTAACACAGTGATAGGATGTAAATTTTAGACAGTATTTCAAAACAGGCTTCAATTTTTCTGATTAGGCGTCATGAAGCTATAGCAATAGCATAGCTACATTACCAAAACAATAACTTACTCGTAATCCTTTACTGGTAAAGTCAACATATCTGTTTTATTCATTTCATAATTGACATTTTCAAAATATTCGATATATACATTTGTCTTCACTACCAAATACCTTATTAAGTTTTATTTATGTATGACTACATCCACAATCAGTTAATTATAATAGCTTTTAATAAAAGTTTATATTTGTCACACTTTTTAATTAAACTTCATTCACCTAACACGGGTTAGCAGGTTTGTTAACATAATATTATGATAACAAGCCAATAAGCTTTTTCTGATTAGTTTATTAAAATGGTAGCTAGGTCGTAGAGCTTTCCAAAGATTCTTTGCCTACCAGTGTGATAAAACTATAAATCAAAAAGTTACTGAAATCCGTCAGAAAGGGCTATTCAAATTAGTCAATAACGATATTAATTGAAACGATTAAAAAATTCAGTTGATTTCATGAAACGATTTTAATTACTTTTAACAAATAGAGTAAAAGGAGATAAACTCATCAGATAAATGGAAATGTTCCGGTGTTACAAAACTTGTGGACTATAACAAATTACGTCCCCATTGCAAATTTATTGAGGTTTATATTTGTAATTACTTATGTGAATTATTCGATAGCATTTCTCTAATTATACTTTACATTTTTGTACTTTAAAATTTTAATTAAATCGTCTCATTTTTTTGGTCTGTGTGTCGCATGTCGCGTGACGGTGACGTCAGAGCAACCAAGGCCAATATGGTGGTGTCTATAGTTTTTAGTTATAGATCAAGTTTCACTTTTACCATCGTTTCATAAAACCACACAATCCTTTTTTTTGATAAGTCATTGTTGTTTTATAAGAATAGCAGTATATAGAAGTTGTTTATTATACTTATGAAATGATAACTGTTACTTGCCTCTTCATATGATGGAATTCTTTCTATGAAACTTAAATTTGAATTAAAAATTGCAAATGCTATGTCACGTTTTATAAAAGTAGCAATACGTCTGTTGGACGTTTAATAACTAGTTTATATTTACTTTTCATTTATATTTTTATTTCGTGAGACCGGGATGTTAGGCCTGGAGTAATAGTAGGTGTACCGGCTACATTACTTTTCAAACCGGTACACGTCAGCATTAATATTATGGCGACAGGAATAGGTATCGCCAGGTAAGACAGATGGTCAGAGTCAGTATTTTAGAACAGTAAAATATTTAATAATTGAAAGTCCACCTTTGACCTGTCTATGCTTTCTATCACCTAAGGTGGAGGCACTCTTACTTATAAATAGGATATTTAAGTTGACTTCAGGATAAAAACAAAATCAATGATATTCAGTAAATAGAACATACAAAAATACATTCGTCATATCAATTTAAAATGAAAATGTGCCGGTGCGAAAAAACTTGTTGGCTTCAAAACAAATTTCGCCTTCATTTCGCATTCATTGATATTCAGAACAGACCTTCGGCATAATTGGTACTGTTTTTGTGTAAAATAAAATTCGAAATTCAAATTCCGGTATTACCATACATATTTGACATTTTTCAGAACTTTATTCCAATAAATATGAAAACATTTTTTTTTCTAAACGGAATGCTAAAACTGAGTTCTTATTCAACTTCAGTTTACTGATTTTTACAAATATTTTTGTCATATCTTGGCCATTCTTTGACCTTACTTGAAGTACTTGAGGTCGTCCTTTTTCAATACCATGCCTAAAACTTTTTCAATTTCGTTTTGAAATTTCAATACTTTTTCTAAATCGGGATGCGAATAACAATAACAATGACGTAACGACAAAAATAAGCTAGGCGGTGTTGCGTATATAAATATTAAAATAACAGATAAACGTTAAGATATTTAAAAAAACATTTGTGTAAGACATCATCTTGTTGAGGTTAATGATTTTCTATTTAGGATTCAATTTCTTACTTATCTATCCGTACTTTACGATTATTTATCCGTACTTTGCGATGGCGATCGCCGTCGTAGAGATTTTTGCCTGTATGATGTTGATAAGTAATATTATTTACAAACATTTACTTGCTCCTATAACGCTATAATAATAATATATCATAGCATAATTATACAAAAATATTAATTGCACACATAATATTTTGTGATTTAAAAATACGACACGTCTTATTTTTACAGTGACATGATTGGTATTAAGCCTGAGTAGCAAACTGAATAATTAAAAGTCTAAAAAAATGAAATAAGAACACTCAATCGCCATAACAATCACTTTTATAATTATACTCGTATTACAGTTTGCATCAACAAATTCTAACAAAAAATAAAAAAAAAATCGATATCGTTTTAAAAAACATCTTCACGCCCGAAAAGGTATCAAAAGGCCAGGGCAAACTCGAGTAGACGAAGATACTAAGACCCACGCTGTGCTAGGTGGTAATCCTATCGCCAACTGCATTTATTTCCAATCCCGAGCAATGTTTTCCTTATCGAAAAATTGAAATATACATTTTTTATTTATTTATTGTAGCCTGACCCGGGGATCGCTTGAACCCAAAGTTTTATGTAAGGTTAAAGAAATATGTAGCAAAGTCTATCACATCATCTATTTATACATTTAAAAACATATAATCGTTTATATAGTCAAAAAATGACAATCATTTACCGCTAAGAATATCCTTTGTTCTTTCGTTTCGGAAAAAACATATAACCGGCTTCCCTTGAGATACACTCGGAAAGAGAAACAATTTATTTTCGAACTGATATAAAAAGATTATCTACCTTTGAAATACACTTCCATTTTACTTCTTCACAGAACACTAACAGAAATACGTGTCCAATTTCCAAGATAAATATTACTTTGAACTTTTGAATCCTCGTACTACTTGTTCGCCGCAGTTTAACTCGGGTGGTCCTTGGATCCGAGGGTTGGCTTTCGCGAAGAACTTATTATGTAGAAACTTTGAATTTAAGAAAAGATAGTTATTAATTCGACACGAGTAAAATTTGTACTTTTACCACGTTTAGTTTTTGTAGCGTGTCTAAATGTTTTTGAAATACAATTCTATTTTATTTGTACGTGTGTATCGCGTTTATATATGCGACCAAATAATTTTAGATTAAGGGATTGTAATTACGTTCAAGCAACACGTACAACACGATATTACAGAAAATACTCATTTTAATTTTTCTTGTTGCAGACATAGGGCTCGAGCCCGGGACATCGAGAAGTCAAGTCCGACACCGAAATAGTAGACCACAGATGCGATAATAGGCGATAGAAGACAGGACAAGAGTGATATTAACTTAATATCATTAACTAAAATCACCTAACACTTACAAAATACTTTCCATATAAATAGTGAACCTTAACATCAAAGAAAAAGAACAAATTTAATAGTCTAAAAGAAGTAATAATTGGTTGCTGATGCAAAAAATAAAACGAAGTTAGATTTTCAGCTGCCTTAACCCAAAAATGTAACAAAGGCCTGAAATAACATGTTATTGACAGAAAAGATAAAGCTGTCTAAACCAGTATTTTCTTGACAAGCCCACAATAGCTAGGCCACATGGTTTTATTCTAAAACACATTTTTAGACGAACATGTACCATTTTGTAACTAACAGCCACTATTCTTTGTTTTTTACATGCTACTAGTCGACATTTAAGCCTTTTTAAAAATTTACCCGAAATTAACAAAACTGGTCGATTCGTTCAGGCGTGGTCCGTTGACCACGCGAAGTGGGGATTCATTTTTATATATTATATAGATGTTGCGACATTAGATGAAATTTAAAAATACCCGATTTGTAAAAAAATAATCTAAAATTTCTCATACAACGTATTTCAAGTCTAGACATCGTTTGAAAGGAGTTGTTACTTCCATAGACTTTAGCCTCTTTATTACGACCAGAACAAAATAATCGTATTGTAGAGGTTTTATAGATTTAGATAGTAAAAATCTCAACAGGTTTCAAGATGCTCGTTAAGGGTCCTCAGATAAAACTGTTTTCTGAAAAATCCAAAGAACTAGGTACGTGTTTTCTGAAAATAATAATAATAATTTATATAATAATCAAAACCCTATTTATTGCGATATAGTTTAAACTTTGTAATCATTAAAACAATAAAATTAATGTCTTAGTAGAATTTTAAATACCAGTAGTTTTTTTTGTATAACTAGCAATTACCCGCAGCTCTGCCAACGATAAATTGAGATGTAAGCACTCATATCTTTCAAGTCAGGTCAAACTGCACACGGTGTGTAAATTTTACTGAAATCGGTAATGTAGGCTACGGGTCCATCACGGACAAACAACGTGACACGTAATTTATATATATTAAGATTATTCCCCGTGTTGGTCCGGGCTCCTTTGCAGAATAGATCATCTGCCCGGATTGGTACCACCGCCTTACCTATTCCTGCCG
Source organism: Calephelis nemesis (assembly GCA_002245505.1). NCBI lineage: Eukaryota > Metazoa > Arthropoda > Insecta > Lepidoptera > Riodinidae > Calephelis > Calephelis nemesis. Next base: position 45,897 of record NJDD01000668.1, on the reverse strand, counting down.
CCATAACGTCATGACGTGTTCCGGTTCGGAGGGTAAGGTAGGCGGTAAACTTACTTTTGCTCGAGGCCTAATATCCCGACCTCAGTTTGGCAACGCACCGTTACCATCTTTGGTGTCTCTAGGCGGCGTGAATTTCTTACCATCAGGAAATCCGTCTGATTGTTTGCCTTCCTATAACATAAATAAATATAAAGATAAATAAATATGAAGAACTCTTAGAAGCAGATCGTAGAGACCTATCTCTGAGACTACTGTCCTACGTATGTCCATTATCATAGACGCTCATAAACAATTAGCATTATGTGTGTGACCCATTCGCCTCTTCCTGCGTATAAAAATATTAGAAAAACGTGTCATGAAAATATCAGACTGAAAAAATGCTAGTTATCCTGGCGAACTTTGTTCTACCCATTCATTTGATAGGGAAATTGTATGGGAGTTTGAAATAGTGTTTTTCCTGGGTTTTTTCACAGAATGTAGAGACTTTCACATTTTTTGTAGTTTTTAATGTCACATCATCATAGAAAGTAAAAAATTCTGTCCGAAAAAAAAATTTGGAGTGGGCCACCCTTAAGGCCATAAAATGTAGATAAAAATCTATTCTCAAGCCTATCGAGTGAGCGTATAAAATTTTACTAAAACGATTTAGCCGTTTAGCAGCTGTACGGTAACAAACACCGTGACACCGTTTCTTTAAAGCCCAAGCGACATTTTTTTTTAATTGGAAAAGATCCTTTTTTTTCTACTCGGGAAACAAATCCGGGATCTCATGAAGTCAAGTCCAACACCTGGACTAGATCACTGAGACGATTATAGTTCTATACCTATACATAATATATATTTCATATGAAGTTTCAAGTTTTTATTGCAATTGAAATAGCTAATGTAGATATTTTAGTATAAATTCAAACGGACTATATCCAATTCATTAACATTAATTAAATTTGTACCTATCAAACAGTTTCACGTATAATAAATCTATCTGTTATCTAATCAATATCTCTTGTCGAAGCCGAATCGACAAATGTCGTTTGTGTTTTGATGAGGGATGACGTATAAGGGCTTGTACTTGACTGTGGTATTACTGGAAATAATGGACGGCCTTGTTTCGTACTGGGCTTTTAATTTGATTTAGAAATATTATGATTTAAGCATCATCATCATCATCATCATCATTTCAGCCATAGGACGTCCACTGCTGAACATAGGCCTCCCCCATTGACTTCCACTTCGACCGGATGGAAGCGGCCTGCATCCAACGAGACCCCGCGACCCTCATAAGGTCGTCTGTCCATCTCGTGGGTTTTAAGCATTACTAGTATTAAAAAAAGTGTCTTCACGCCCATATCCCCAAAAAGGTAGGCAGAGGCACAACCAATACACGACTTGACGAAGTAGTATGAAATAGTAACATTAAAGCTGGAGTATAATAACTTTTTATTGCGCACCAAATACATAAGAATGTGAAATAGAAAAGACTTTGAACTGAGTGAAAGTTGAAAGTTATTAAGTGTTTTTCCGCGAGTTTTTACCATTGAAATTACATAGCTTCAGGTCAGCGAACAAGCATGCGAATCTCAACATGGTAAGAGGTAGCCATGGCCTATGAAGGCTATAGATGTTACAGGTGTGTTGTTGTCCTGTGTTGTGTTAGGCGTATTTTGCAAGTCTACCGGCTATCCTACCCTACGGGCATAAACATGACACTATGGTAGCAGAAATAGCTCAGATGTTAAATCTCTATCAAGTCGCTGAGCAGCGCTCTACTACCAGTGGTGTTTTTAAGCATGACCTATATTTTTTTATATGATACTGGATAATTATTTTATGATATTGAAAGGCAAACAAGCAGATGGATTTCCTGATGGTAAGAAATTCACGCCGCCTAGAGACGTCAAAGGTGGTAATGGTGTGTTGCCAACCTGAGGCCCGGATGTTAGGCCTCTAGCAAAAGTAAGTTTACCGGCTACCTTACCCTCCAAACCGGAACACGTCATGACGTCATGGCGGCAGGAATAGGTAAGGTATTTGAACTAGTACTCGCACCTTCCGGCTGCCTTACAGAGAAGCATGATATGGTCTTTTCTATTCAGTGGACTCGGACCAACATGATATTACCAATAGTAATACACATAATTAGTCAAATTTTCACGTTAGTGAAGTAAAGAAAATAAAAAGTGTTTTAAACACTTTTTATTTTCTTTACTTCACTAACTTTTTTTTAGTCACAATTTTTAAGCGACTTCAAAAAATAGGTTTTCAATTCGACTGTACGTTTTTGTACTATTGTTACACACACATTGTGTTGACATTACTCCGTCAATTGCCAACTGATTTTAATTTTTCTTTTCTAGAAAGATAGGTCGTGATTCCACGTCGGTCCCATATTTGTTTTATAATGATCCAACTAGTAGTTTTTCACATTATTTAAGAATGCATAATTTTTTTCAATCTTCAAGAAAAGTGAAAAATGTTTTTTTTTTTATGATATTGGAAGGCAAACAAGCAGACAGATTGATAGAAGAAGGCGTTACTTTGCGGAAATCCATACTTAAATCTAAATAAAATTATTTAATTTGCAAATTTTC
>NJDD01000668.1:25882-38134 GCA_002245505.1 Calephelis nemesis | reverse complement strand
TATGGCCAGACTAAGTACATAAGGATTTTGTATAAGAGGTTAATCTTTTAACTTAATCGCTTATTATAAACCTAATATCCGATTTCTCAAATCTAATCTCCCTCATCTTATCGGTAAATTAACCTGTCATGACTTAGTACTTTCAACCGCAGGCTTATTTTTTGTAAGAATATTTCATTTGGTGCCTTAACTACAAATTATGAGTAATGAAATGAAATGAAATGAAATTTATTTATTTGCGGAATATGTGTGTTAAAAAGTTGTTAATAAGATATTTAAGAATACAACATATTCTACCACATTGTGGTGTGCAAATATTGAATTAAATTTAAGAAGTTACGTATTTAATATATAAAATGTACATTTAAATCGCAGCACTTGTTTACATTTTTAATAAACATTTTATTTATTTATAAACATAAGTTGCATAATTTATTATAATTAAATTTAAAGGTAGATTAATTTTTAGTCCTATCTACCGTACACTAGCTACTATTCATTAATTATTTTTACTAAGCTATTATTAAGCTATTATTTATTACTAAGCTACTATTCATTAATTATTTTTCTGACAATCTATACATACGTATAATAAAATAGCTGAAAATTTGTACATGGAATATTTTATAAAAATAATAATTGCTACGTCTTAAACAAGGGTATAATTTTTTTTTATGTTAGTGTGTCCATTTTTTACGCGAAAACTACTGAACGGATTTTTACCAAATTATTGTGTTATTACAGCTTTTTGCCAGAATCAACTTTTAGTTTTCGTTACTAACTACGAAAAGTCAAGTTGCGGGCTAAGCTAGTTAAGAGTAAAGAAGGCTTTTTTTAGTATGTAAACTTTTCCAAGTATAGTTATGTTATCCATGCTCTATTATAATCACACTTATAAATGTGAAAGTTTGTTTGTTTGGGTGTTCGGATGTTTGTCCATCAATCACGTAGAGACTACTAAACGGATTTTGATGAAATTTAGTATACAGACTAGGTATGACTTGACTTGAGTGATAAATACTTTTTATCTCGTTTAAATCCTCCCTTGGGAATTCCACGCGGGCAAAGCCGCGGACGGAAAGCTAGTTTTTCTATATTTCTAAAAGGCAAACATGCAGACTGATTTTCTGGTGAATTGAATAAAAACTAGAGGTGAATAGAAATTTTTCACTTATTGAGTAAATTAAAGTTAAGGTGATTTCGCAAATTAAAAATTTAATTTCAAGAATGCATCGGGCAAGCGCACAAACACATGTAATAGACAGGGAGCCTAGGATACTACGAGTGCTTAGGATGTCGAAGTATTAGGTATACTGCGTCACCTTAAACAAAATTTAGGTTAATACACACAAAATATAAAAAATTCTTGTTGTGAGTGGTAAAATTAAATTTAAAAGAACAATAATTAATGAGATAATTTCACGTATACTAAATCAAATAGTACATTGTATACTGATCTAAGTGTGGTGGTTGTTAAAGTTAACTGTTAATAGACTGTGCAGCAACTTGTTACCGCCTTATCTATTTGTAATTCTTCGTGTTCCGGTCCGGAGGGTAAACTGTAGAATTACCCAATAAATAGGAATAGGAATACGACGCACCTGTAACAACAATGGTGTCTGTTGGCTACGGTCGCCTCTTACCATCAGTACAGCCGTGAGCATGTTCGCTGACCCCTGACATAAAAAAGACTGTCTGAACATCACAGTCAATTCGTCAAAATATTTATAAAATGCACTTAAGAAAGTGCAACAAACCTACGGTACTTTAAATTAACATGTCCTAGTATACTTTTAAACAAAAAAAAAACACAGACCAGCCTACACGCGTGTATATATATTTGAAAATATTTGATAAATAATTGAGATGTCTAATCATGTTAGAAGGTATCTCTCATATCACAATTTTACCTGTCTGTGTAACTGCCCAAATCCCCTCTTGGGCTCCCCTCCCATAATGTAGATACATTTTTACAATTAGAATTTTAAAGTATAACGATATATCCTGTAAGTATTTCCTTTGATCAGATAAAGCACACTATTACCTACTTTCTTTGAATAATCCAACCCAATACGGAAACTTTCCTGCTATTCCTTGAAATTGCTTCTATGGATCGTTACTTTAGAAGAATAGTTCCTCTGAAAGTAAAATATGAGTACGTAAAGACGATTTAAAGTTACGTGAGAGAAACCTTATTTTGAAGTTGGTATATGTGTATACGTAGAAACTACCAAGTATACGACTTTACTGTTATTTCAAGCGATTTTATTCTCATTAATATTTTTTTATGTTAATTGAAGACAAACAAGAAGACCGATTATACATGAAATATAGGCAGGGCCGTCTTAGATTATGCTGGTGCCCTTGGGCACACATAAACTTAGGGCCATTTTGCAAATATTAAGGTAATCAATCAGGTACATGATTTTATTACGGTATTTCATTAATAATATTAATAAGCTGATGTTTTTTTTATGATTACGATAATAGTTTTTTTCGGGCTATCTGTTGCGCAAAATCTTCTACTAAATCCTCAAACTCAATTTTCTGAAGAATGTCACTTTCTATGCTCATAGTCGTTCTCAAGCTGCGAAATTGAACGCTTCCGAATTAGGGCAAAGAGAAAAACGTAATGCACCCAACCAAAATATTTTAGGGTCAAAAGTGAGTGAAATGGTTGATTCTTCGGCGCCCTTTGGGCTCTGGGCACTGGCCCCGTGTGCTCTTATGGTAAAGACGGTATTGAATATAGGTTTTAGCTAGGGTTTATTTAATGATTTTAATTTGAAGATATTTGCATACCTAGTTGACGTGATGATCAAATCGAAGTTTTTTTATTGTAATTTTAACGCGCTTTTGTTTATCTGATAACTTCATCCTGTTGGAGCTTGTTTAAAATATGATGAATTCCTTACTTACTGAAAATCGTGAACTTTAATGGGCATATAAGATAAAATAAAATTTATTTATTTGCTGAATATGTCTCCGAACCTGTTACAAAAGATATTCCTAAAAATATTCTACCACGTTGTGTAAATATTTTGAAAATTATTTAAATATATGAGATGTTTAACTTTCCCACAGAAACACCTTGGAGTATCAGAGATACAAAAGTCTTGTTTCTTTCTTTCATCTGACTGACCAATCGCCTAACTACACAAACCAAAAGGCTCGAGTTTGATTCCCGGCGGGGACAGAAATTTGTATGATGAATTTCTGGGTCCGGGTGTTTATTAAATTTAAGTATTTCTATATATTAAAATTGTGGACACCCATAACACAAGCATATAATTTGCTTGTGTTATGTGTTTTTTTTTTCGTTGATAAAAGTATGAATGAATCTTCCTATGGAAATATCTACTATTAAAACAAGAAAAACATTCATTTTCAATTTAATGAACATATAGTTTTGTAGAGAATCTAACATCACGTTAGAGAGCAATAGCAAAGCAATTATTTTTTTTTAAATGGATGTTAACATTTAAAGATTTTTTTAAAAAATACTTGCTTTTTGAGTTATTAGCGAAAAGCCATCTTAAAACGTGATTGTATTTTTATACACTGTGAAGAAAAAAAAGATTTGAACCTGTACCTACCCCTTCGCTTCAAGCCGACCAATTGACCATTTGACTTGCTGACGATTCAAATCCTGCGGCGAAATTTTAAATTCCTTTCTTTACGTTACGTTAACGAGGGTAGTCATGTCCAAAATTAAATAAGAAAATCACATTTATAACGATTAAAACTTTAAAACTTTTGGTTCTGTCAAGGTATTTTTAGTGCTGTGCTAGTGTGAAATTAAAAAAAAAGTCAAAAAAATTTTTTCGCCCCTAACAGGGTTTGAATCTGTACCTTTTCGTCTCAAGCCAAAGACTACTCGAACCATTCAAGTTACTGAATATTTTAATTCAAATTTGAATTGTATTGTTTTAAGCATTAGAACTTTCTCTCTCGGATAAAAAAAAATATGGACATTCAGAAAAAAATATCACAAAAATAAGTTTATATATATATCACCTGACTTTTTTTGTTAAAAAGTCTATTCCCGATAAAACGTAAAATCTACTTCTATAGTAAAAGCAACCAATGGCACAGGGTAAACTTTGAAGAATAGATTTAGCAGAACCTTTATTCAAACTTTTATAAAAAAAACCTCCTAGGCATGATTGTCATGATTATATTGTCATATTTCTGAAAGTCCTATCTGTTACTTTGACAACCTTATTGTTCAAGGGGTTATAAGGGTTTTGATGGTTGTAAAAACTGGATAACATCAGTTTAATCAGCCCCAAAGTAATGATGACATAGACATACAGACACACGCACACACAAACACTTCAAACTTAAAATAGAATATTTTTCGGTTAGGGGTTACCTCATAGCACCGGGTTGGACATACATCAAATGTCATACAATGCTTGGTCACCAATAAAACAAAATGTTGCATTATATTTTTTATTAAAAAATCTTATATCACAATATTTTACAATTATAATATTTCATGATAATATATCAATCATTAATGATATCAACATAAGCACCAATATTTAAATTTAATTTATAATTACACAATTAAATTTTTCTTAATGAGACTATCCAATACAGAACTAGCCTAACATACAAATATTTGAAATCTTCAAACGTAAGTATATTATTTGCTGCTTAAAGTAAAGGAGGCTTGAACGATAGCAATAATTGTAGTGTTAAATTGATTTAGCTTTGCATTTGTTATTATCATAACTATAAAAAATAAGGTCATGATAGTTACACTGTTTATAATTCAAGAACAGCTGAACCGATTTGGTTGAATATTGTAAGGATACCTTTTATCCCTTTTGACTGCAAGAAAACTAGAAAAAAGCCAGAAGAGCTAGTTAATAATAAACGTATGTTTAACTACACTTTATTCAGAGAACTTAGTTTGATCATTTAATTTTTTTGAACAGAAAATTATAACGTGAACCATTTCACCCACTGAATATAATTTAAATAACATTCATCATACATTAATTTAAATAACAGTTAAATAAGCCCAAATAATATTTGCAGTTAGCATTCTAAGTCATAAAATATATGTATTTATAAAAGCAATATTGTATGATTTTGTGAGAGTATTGTTTGATTTTACAAATCTTAAGTATTTAGTGGTGTTTTTTTTTATTTTATCGCTACTGTGGTTTACGGGTCCAGGTGTAGGACTTGACTGCATGAGGTCCTGGCTTCAATTCCCCGGTCGAGCAACAAAAAAAATTTGGTTTTGTCAATTAAAAAAATATGTTGGCCGGAATTGGATATGTGCCCGTTTGGCGATAGGCTTGCCACCTATCACAATGTGGCACTTAGTGTCTTCGGCTATTCGTAGGTGCTCTGGTTATCTCTCTGCCTACCCGTTTGGGGATATGAGCATGAAGATGCTATTTTTATTTTACTATCTAGACAATCGTCTTTTTAATACCATGAATTTATATATAATTCAAACCTATTTTATGACTTAAATTTGACAAAAGGTCTCTTATTTAAATAATGTCCTTGAGTCCCTACGTAAAGATCCCTCTCTCTCTTAATAACTTGTATTTTCTGCTTTGAACTTAATAAAGCTTTCGCTGGTTATTATAGCAATTTAGATACTTTAATTTGTAAAGACAACTGAAAGATGTCTAAATCTAGAATAGATGGGAATAAAATTGTAATCACAACTGTGAACTTTTCTTTAAGAAAATATATACAAAAAAACGAAGACTGTTAATTTTGTAAATTTCGATCACTCTTTTAAATAAAACTTTCTACCTTAGCGCTGGTAATAAAAGAATATTTTTTTAAAAACGACGGGTTGCACTCCGGAAGTGCCACAGAAGTGAAAACTTGAATATTAACGTTGTACATTTTTGATGTTTTGGAATATTAAGGGAATAATTTTGCACGAATTGCTTTAATTATCAGTATCAAAGTAGTATCATTTATGTGTACAATATTAACTTATTGCGCTATCGTTCACAAACATGACAACACGAACATTCGCGCAAGCGCCGTGCACCGCCTAAACGAAACAGCAGATGCAGCCATACATTTTACCGTAGAAAGATAGAGGGATACTTCCTCTCCAACGCCGGGCTGGCTGTTTATTCTCCATCCGTCTTACGAATTTATGACCAAGTCACGTGACCTGACGCGAGTTTAGAAGTTTGCACCCATTCCAAAAAAGTGCGAAATAACGCTAAAGAAGTTTTCACTTCAAAAATTTCGCATTTTTCGCAGTAGGTTTTGAGTAGTTGAGTAAAACTTAAGGTCATATATTTATAAAAATATATACATTTTGGAAAGTCGGTTAAACAGTATATTTTAATATGATGCTCGGTGGTATTACCCATACATGTTTGGAATTTTGCTGAAATTCCACGATCAAATCGCTCGGGTTTAATCCGAGGGTGGTGTCAAGGGTCTCCAAAATAGGAGTGTTTGTATGAAAAGGTTAGTGAATATGGAAGAAGCCTGGCCGGTCCACAAGAATCGAGAATATTATATAACCTACTCTTTTTAAATCGGTTAAAAAGGCCCAATTTCATCAGCGAGAGACCAACGGGTATAGGTACAAATATTGCTTGTGGTGTTTTTTTTTTCTTTAAACAATTAGCAGCAGGCGTAAAACGCGCGAAAACCGCATCTACTCGTATGTCACGTTGCTGAAATCGCAGCGGGTGCGCGTTAGAATCGCGCCGTGTGTTTTGAGATTGTTTGAATTGTTTCTTAGAATTCTCCTTTTTTCAAGTTGTTAAATTTAAAATATCAAATGATACAAGGAAATGCAAATATAAAACTAGATAGTGCCATTATTATTAAATGTCTCGTCAAATAAATAACAAATTCTTATTTACTATAATTGCAATTAAGGGCCTATTATGATAAAATGTTTTTATTAGAGTTTTGATCCCAAATATAAACAACTATAGTTATTTGATAGTTTTTTTTTAAATTTAATTAAGAAACGTAACTTAATTAGCCGTTGCAATTTATTTTGAATAAAAAAAAACCGTTATTTACCATTTCTTTAAATATGGTCTACGCGTTGACGCTATTTCGAACTTATTAAAATTTACCTACTAGTTCGATTCCCGGGTCAGGTAACATAAAAAAAATCACATCACATCTATCATCTATAATCACATCTAATGCAATCCTGTTAAAAATAACGTTGCCCGGGATTGGAAATGTACCCGGTTGGTAATAGGCTTACCACCTATCGGATTGCGGGACTTAGTGTCTATGGCTAGGTGTGTCTTAGTCGAATTATAGTCGTTGTCGTTATGCCTCTGCCTACCTTTTCCGGGATACTTATGAATAAAATTTTTTTTAGATAATTCATTCGCACTTAATAATCACACAAAAGTCCGCCCCGTCGAGAATCCATAAAAAAATTACTTCAATTAATAGATTTGAATTTATATAACACTAGTGGTGGCCCACTGGTCGAAATTCGACCATAATAAATTTTAATATCTTGTTGATAAGAACGCCATCTTCTTTTCTCAAGACCAACTACTTTGTTTCCAAACTTTTTAGTGCGCCATCTGTGATTTTTTATCGTTATCATCAATATATTTGTTTGTGTGTTTCAAATGCATGGTAGTGTAGGTAATGTTTTATTTATTTATTGAGTTTATATACTTTATAAGCATTATAATTGAAAAGTATTAACGTTCTGCACTTCTCCTAAATATAACCTATAAGTGAGCCAAATTTTATGCTACTGCGTCATCGCAATTTTCGTAAAAAAGGGTCCAAAGTTTTGGCATCACGTATTAATATATAGATTTTCATTGAGTGCATAAAACCATCCACAGTTATAGGCCCTTAAATTATTTGATATTCATTAAACATAGATATGCAAGTACTTAATATCTAAAACAAATATGTTTATAACAGTGATATTTTCAAGTAATAGATATGTGTCGTGGAGTAGAAATATTGTATTATTACTATTACATGATATTTATTAACATATAACAAAAAGGTCTTTTATATTATAACGACAAACTTATATGTATGTTATAAGATTATTTTGTTAATCTTATTAATATTATAAATGCGAACGTTTGTATGTTAGTTACGCACCCTTACGCCAAAATCTGTTGAACTGATTTTCATGAAATTTGGCACACACATAGACCCTCTATGGTGGTCTAACTTGGATGTCGTAAAAAAAAAGAGACAATCATCGGCTGTAGGCACCATAGATATTACAAGTACGTGTTACTTGCTCGAAGTAAATAACCCTATCCTTCAAAATTGAATACCTTAATGGTGAGCACAGACGTTACCACGGCAAAAACAGAAATAATAGTGGTACAAATCAAGACTACCAACCGCACAGCATGCTTTGACTTAGTTTTGACTGACTAGACCCAGTGAATTTGTACATAATTATTTCCAAAAAAGGTAATAGATATTAAATTAATTGATAAACCATAAGAACCAACATAAAAAATTATAAGTTTGCAATAGAATATAAAAGACCATTTACTTATTTTACTACCTATAGATATTAATGTGTTAATTATTAACTATCTAATTGGTATTGGTTACACCATTGATATTTTACGTAAAAAAGATATGTACATACCTTTACAATACAATTTGTGCACGTCATTTTTGCCATCAGGTATTTTTCCATCATTTCCAATTTTTAAATTTTCCTTTTTGCGCTCGTTCACAAAGGTATCTGTCACACTGTGCTTTTATTCTTGCTTTCATTTTGATGTTTTGAAACGCAGAAATTTCCAATTCAAGATTTTTCTAGTTTAAGATATTTTGATTTTAGTACTTTTAATCACAGTTACTTAAATCCACTTTCCAATATATTTGGAAACTATTTTCGTTATATATTAGTGGCCCTCACCGATTTCGCACTTTTACGAAATAGACATATAAACACAAAGGGACATAAGACAGAGGAAGCGACTTTGTTTTTTACTATGTAGTGATACGAAGTCAAATGAGCTAATACTGAGAAAGCTGTATACATCTAACATGTCAAAGTTGCATTTTTAACCTAAGACTAGGTAGTTTAGGTTTTAGAAGTTTAGGTTTTTGTGTAATTTGAGTTTACTTCGCTTTTTAGTAATTTGATATATGGAAGTTTAAAGAAAAATACAGTGCATATCTAGAAAATGTAAACGAGCGCAAAAATAACAACCGATGCTATCAAAGCGGTTGTCCAAAATTTATAAAAACTTTTCATGCTTTTATTGAATGGTATAACATGAATAGATTAGACACAGAAAGTTTTTTTATTATGTTTTATATTATTTTAATATGTTAATTCAGAAATTATACATACCAGTAGATCTATAGAGATAAAAATTACTTCAGGGAAGTTTTAATAAAAACATTTTTTTGAATTGATGGCAAACATTTTAGTGCAAAACTTTGGACGGTTAAACGTATAATTAATTATATTAGAATAAATATTCTCAAGATACTTTTAATAATAAATAATGGACGCTAAGAATTCCGAAAGTCCAACATAACATTAATAATGTATAATAAGATATTTATTAGACAAAAATCTGCTTCAAATATACTTACTCTAAACAATTATTAGTATGAATAAGTGGAAAAGTCTTGATATTTACAAAAAATCAAATTAATAGTGGTATCTTGCAGAACGTTTATAACAGTATTAAAAACAGATACAAAATTCAGAATAACTAATTTTCTTTCATTTTAAACAATATTAGTTTATTGGTAAAAACCATTAAATAGATCTTAAATTGAAATGGTGAAACAAATGTTAATTAAAATTAAAAAAATATATTGATTTTTTTTTGTTTGACTTACAGTTGAAAATATATTATGTTTGGATATGTTTGCAATTCACATATTAATAGAGATATACAAAACATAATATAATTATGATTTGCAAAGAATTTTCACATTACACTTTAAATAACATAACACGTACATTTTAAATATATAGCATTTTGTTTTTCTTCAATGACGAATAATTCAAAAATATTTATTGAAAGAATAAGTATTACTTATGGTCAAATAATAAATCTATGATATTCTCAAAGGACATTTTTAAATCAGTGTATAGATATAACTAAATTTAATAATAACAAATATTGTTATAATAACTGTACAGTCAGCGCCAGATATAGCACCGCATTCCTTGAAAACAATTAAACACGTCCACTCTTGTAGAAAATTTAGATAAATGTTGTGATTGGGTCTATTTAGCGATTAACAATGAATAGTTATTAAATATAATCATTTTTTACAAATTGATTTAGCCGCAAATCGAGTCACTTAAAACCTTTGAATAAGTAAAATACTTGTGATATGAAAATCAGTCAATATTACTAGAATATTAAAGTACATACATAAGTAAATAATGTAAAAAAAAACAAGTAAAGTCTAATGACCGGTTCCCATAATCAACGAAACGTAATCAGTAAGTTTAACCATTCGTAGTTTGCTCAAATGTAACGGAGAGTTACACAAATTTTCAAAAATGTTACGAGTTAACTGTCGAAAACGAGCAGGCGTTGATAGCAATCTTATATCGTACAAAATACTAAAATCCGTAACCAAAACGACTCATTTCTTGAATATAGGAACCTGACATAAGACAAAAAATATAGGTAACGGATCGTTAACTATATTCCTCAAATTTTGGGTCCAGTAAAAAATCGAATCCGAGCGTGGTGGTTCCATTGATGCAGCTGAAAAGTAGCTCCGCGATAGTGAGACGTTGACGATTATATATTACGCGAAAAAGTCATCGTCTGCATTTAACACTTTTCTGTACGTATCAATAGGTAAACTAGTTTCGATAATTTTACGTTACCAGTGTTTATAAGTTTATTATACTCGTAATCTGCGTCAGCGGTGCCTGAAAAACGTTGCCAGTAAGTACTGTCCCTTAATCGCGACTCATAAAACTCGTGGCCGTAGCGATAGCACGTTATGAGATAAGAACAAACCTGTGCGTATCACTTTGGAGATATGGATACGAATATACTTACTTATTAATAAAAAAACAACTACATTTTGCAGTAAGCTTATTTCATTCAACTTTATTTATTCAATTATGGTACAAGAAGCTATAGGAAACTCAAGTTATAATTAATAAAAATAAGAAAAAAGAAAAACGGAATGAATTCACCACGGTAAAAGTGAAACTTGAGCAATAACTATAAACTATAGACGGTTACGTCAGAGCAGCTATATACGGCGCCATATTGGCCTCGGTTGCTCTGACGTCACCATCACGCGACATGCGACACGCAGACCAAAAGATTTAAGACGATGTAATAAAAGTTTCACTTTAATAACCCTTTGCCGTGAAGGAAAATCTGTTGCAGACTGTACAAAGTGCCATAACTTACTATTCAATAAAAACAACACAACCAATATCGATTTAAATAATATACATTTTTGTGTATCATAATGTTAACAATTTTGAAATTTACTTTTTGTTCCCTAATTTCTTAACACTACCTTATTTTTACCAGCTCACACCCAGTAAGGTCATCTCGCATCCCCAAATTGTGAACTGAATATGATAAGTAAACAAGAAAACAAAAGGCTAATGTAACTTGTAGTTGTTTTCACCCCACTCTGAAGCTCAGCCAGACTCGAACCTGAAAATAAAATCTGTATTAGATTTTTAATAAATTTTTTAAAGCTTTTTGCTTCCCCATATTGGTCCAGGCTCCTTTGCAGAATAGTACTACCGTACCGTATCGTATACCGTGACATCTGACTAGGTGGTAGAGATTCGCAGCGAGTCACCCGGATTGATACCACCGCCTTACCTGTTCCTGACACCTTAACGTCATAGCTAGCCGTTGACGTGTTCCAGTTGGTAGGATAAAGTATCCGGTAAAGTAACTTATTTTTTCTCAAAACCTAACAACCCGACTTCATGTTAGCAATGCACCATTGCCATCTTTGGTGTTTCTAGGCGGCGAGAATTTCTTACCATCAGGAAATCCATCTGCTTGTTTGCCTTTCAATATCATAAAATAATTTTTTGTGTACAATAGGTTTAAATAAATTAATGTATTTGTTAAAAAAAAACATCTGCTTGTTGAAAAAAAGGAAGTCAAGCATGCTGCCGTCTGGTATGGCGAAGAAGAGAGGTTACTAAACGTAACACATACATACGGTTAACTAAACTATGACATTAATATTGACAAGTGAATACACGAAGCAACCGTCTAAATAATATTTTGAATTTAATGGCGGGGT
>NJDD01000667.1:397664-413290 GCA_002245505.1 Calephelis nemesis | reverse complement strand
ATACATGTTTATTCTTCGATCTATATCCGTTTTACATATCTTTTCTTATACGTAGGTTTTACCCTTGAATTTAAACGCAATCAATGTAAAAATACGTTTAACCAATTCCAAGAGTGTCCCTTATGTAAATTTTATTGTCAAAGAAATGTTGGTTATTGTTAACAGTATGATATTATTAAACTGCTTTACGTGGTAAGTAGATTCAATTTTAAAAGAGTGCTTGCAAATAGGCAAGAATTTAATTTATTTTGTAGACTTTTTTTATATTATATCTAGATCTTATTTATATGAAACTACCCCCTAATCATGATCTGATCTTTTTTTTATGATACTAGAAGGCAATCAAGGAGACGGATTTCCTGATGGTAAGAAATTCACGCCGCCTAGAGACACCAAAGATGTTAATGTTGCGTTGCCAACCTGAGGTCAAGATCTTAGCCCTCGAGCAAAAGTAAGTTTACCGGCTACCTTACCCTCCGAACCGGAACACGTCATGACGTTATGGCGACAGGAATATGTAAGGCGGTGGTACCGATACGTTGGAATATATTTATATTAGACACAAGTTACATTTTTCTATATTTTTCTTTTATTTTAGAAAAGTGGTATCAAAACTTGTTACCTAGTTTTAAAATTATAAGATATTGTATTTAACATGTGATGTCATCACCTTAAGCAAGTAAAGAAAATATTACAACAAACAGTATTACTTTGAGTAACAAGTGCAAGTCTAGTTTAAAACACATTCACTTACAGAAAAGCAAATTATTATGAAACAGTACAAAATGTTTAGACGCGTGTGAAAGGTCACTGTCTACGACGGAGATGTGTGGCGCGCCCATCTTTGGGTGGGGTTATATAAAATATCGATATCGATAAAAAATATTCCTGTTCCCCAAAACGGAAAAGTTCTTTATTTGTATGTTGTTAGTGTTAAGTACTAAATAAATTATGAATTTATTTAGAATTTAGATGATGAGCTTAAATAGTTTTAATATCATATTTGTGCCACATAGTCATTTGCTGACTTCACAAAATGTCAGAACCATAATTAAACGTAAATGTTTAGTTTTCTAAATTTAATTTTGATATTTTTTTAAACAAAACTTTGTAAGTAAATTATTACTGCCTACCTTATGTCGATTCTTTGATTTATCTATTTTGTAGATCGATATGATCCATCTGACATCCAGGAATCGTTGTGCTATACAAAATTCTCATGCAGTACACAATACAAAGTTTCTAAGATTGCAGTTGAGTTTCCGATACAATGAAACTTGTAATATTCCTAGAAAGTCCTAAGTAGATATTAGCTATAATTTATAAAGTGTAAGTGAATAAAGAATATTTAAATTTCAGGAAAAAATACTGTCTCCTAAAGATCTTTAGTTTGTATACAGTGTTATTTCTCATCTACTTCTTTTTGTTTGCTTACTTTTCCTAATCTTAAATTAGCTGCTATACGTCTCCTATCCAAGATAACCTCACCTTTTCTACTTTAAGATTTGCTTAGTTATCATAAGAGTGCGTTTTCATTATGAAATTTCAAAAATTAATTTATCGATATTCCATAGTCATATCCATTACATCACTAAACATAATAGTCATCGCTCTGAATGTTTTACATTCCGCGCAATACCTAAAGCGGTTTGTAAATCATTTGATTGCGCAGATTAATAATACGTTATGTATGTTAACCGTTGGCGTTTGTCCAAAAAGGCTCTATAGAAATTTTGAAGGATTATGTGTTTGAGTTATTTATTATGTTAAGCTGAAAACAGTTTTGAATACATTAATCATTTTTTTTATTAATTAATACGCTAAGTATAATAGGTAATATTTTGTAAGGAATATGAAATAATAGTTAAGATATTTTCTAAGGAGGTTCTCTATGCCACCATTTTCAAATTTTTTGTCAAAACCACAGTTAATAGCATAGGTATTGAGTATATCGATTATATTAATAATATTTCCTAGCGGTCGCCCGTTAGACGAAATTCAACAATAATAAATTTTAATATCTTGTTGATAAGAACGCCATCTTCATTTCTCAAGACCAACTCCTTTGTTTCCAAACTGTATGGTGCGCCGTCTGAGATCTTTTATCGTTATCATCAATCTAGGTAATATTTTATTTATTGATTTAATGCACTTTATAACCATTATTATTGAAAAATATTAGCGTTTTGCACTTCTCCTAGACCTAAACTATAAGTGTGCCAAATTTAATGGTCCTCCGTCAGCGCAATCTTCGTGAAAAGGGGTCCAAATTTTTTGCTTCACGTATATTAATATATAGATATATTACACACATATAATATAAACATATTGTATTTATGTAATATCACATAATAATAACAAGAATAATGATTATTATATAATTGACTGACTCCAAAAGGGAAAATTTCTCATTTAGTTGGTATATTTTTTATATTTCTTAAGCGATCATTACAAAAACTTTAAAACTAATGATTCTGTTTTCGTAAGGTAGAAAATAAAAAAGAAAGATTGTATCAAGACCTGACGAATGGTTTTCAATCGTTGTCAAAGAAACACGATGTTGAGATAAAGTATCTTCACGCCCATATCCCCGTAGAGGTAGGCAGAGGTACAACCAGGGCACCCACGACTAGCCGAAGATACTAAGTCCCACAATGTGATAGGTGGCAAGCCTATCGCCAACCGGGCACATATCCAATCCCGAGCAACTTTTTTTTTATTAGAAAATTGGAAAAAAAACAAATTTTCTTTGTGTTGCCCGACCCGGGATTCGAACCCGAGACCTCATGCAGTCAAGTCCAACACCTGAACCGCTAGACCACACAGGTGACGATGACGATGTTGAGATAGATTCATTAAAATGTACGCATTATTAAATGTGACTCAAAAACCGCTGACCAGATTGGAAGAAATATATGGGACCATATTAAAATCTTGTTATTAAAATTTAAATCATATTTTTAAAGGATACTGCTATTTATTGATTAAATTATATTCCTGATAGACTTTTCAACTCTTATTACAATCAAGCTGATTTTTCGTGAGTAGTTTCCTTTTAACTAGACGCCCAAGTTTTTCCCTAGTAATGTTGGTAAATGGTAGCTTAATATTGGTAACAGGGCTAAAATATGTTTATTTAACAAATTCTTACTAACCTAAGTCTTCTTTGTTAAATATCAAGATAATTATCTAAATAACGTGAAAAAATATTTGTCCTATAAATTATAAGGTTTTGGACTAACCAGCTTATTTTTTTATTGGTTAGCTAACATTTACATATTTTACTACCCACATTGTCCTTACAAGCGGCTGGTAACCGTAACTTGTCGCGCTCTTTGGGGGAGGCCTATGTCCAGCATTGGACGTCCTCCGGCTGGTGCGTTATTCCAGCCCTCCAGTTACATAGTCATGACATTAAAAATAACATTGTTTTGTACATTTTGCTATTGAAGCTGAGGCACACTATTATCCATGCTCACAAACGCATGCGCATACCATTGTTTACAGTGGTTTTGGGCGACTTGAACCTTGGCTATGGTATTCCATGCTTGCCCATGCCGGTGCCGATCATAACCAGGTAAAGGTGCTTAAAGTTTAAGACTCAGAAATGCACATATCTAAATGTTCATTACACAAATGCCTGCCCCCGGAGGGAATCGATGCAGAGAGATATTAAAAAATGTGTTTTTAGTCACTAGCACCAATTTTTTTATATCTTCGATGTGAAGATTTTTTTTGAGCATGTTACAATTTGTTGGATAACTTTATGAAACATCTGCATAACTTCTGTTATAGTTCAGTTATTTTTTAGTTTAAAATGTGTTAGGGAAATAAACTAATTCATAAAAAAGTTAAACACTTGAACTTAGCTTAAAAGAGTGAAATAAAATAACTAGACATTTATTTTATTTCACTCTATATATTATGGTCCCATATATTTCTTCCAATCTGATCAGCGGTTTTTGAGTCACATTTAAAAATGCGTACATTTTAATGAATCTATCTCAACATCGTCATCGTCGCCTGTGTGGCCTAGCGGTCCAGGTGTTGGAGTTGACTGCTTGAGGCCCCGGGGTCGAATCCCGTGTCGCGCAAAAAAACTTGCCACCTATCACATTGTGGGACTAGTGGCTAGTCATGGGTGCCCTGGTTGTGCCTCTTTACCTCTTCGGGGATATGGGGGTGAAGATACTTTTTTTAAATTATTCTTTATGCCAACATCTAATAAATTGAAATCATTTTTAATCTAAATCGAAATTACGTTTCATTAAAATCACTTACTGTTCTTGCGAGGTTAAGAATTATGAACAAATTTACATTTTTTTCTGTGATTGAAAAGCTAAAATGCAAAAACATTTTATAATGGAAAAAGCTAAGTTATTCAAGTGTTAATCTTACGACATACCATATCTTCCAAACCGGAACACGACGATAATGAGTACTGAGGCCATGTCGGTAAGACAATGGTAGTACCAAGTCATGGCTGATGCTAGCAATATTCTACTTAGTCAAGATTTTAGTGATAAAAAAAATGCTGCCAGTATTTTTATTAGGAGCCAGGTTCTTAGAAATAATAACATATTATCATACTTAAAATCATACACACATCTAAACATACACAAGAACTAAAAAATGATAAATTAAAACCAAGCGTCTCAAAAATATTTTAACTATTTGTTTTTAAAATAATTTATGAAATACTAGCTGTCCCGGTAAACTTCGTTCCACCCGTTCTGTTTGCATAGAAAAAATAAAGTATGGTTTTTCCCATTTTCTCTGCAATTTTCCTGGTTTTTTTCTTCATAAAAACCTTCTTCTGATAATAACTAACAAAACAAAAAAATAATCATCCAAATCGGTTAAGTAGCACGGAAGTCATGCGATTACCAGCACTTTTAACGATTCATTTTTATATTATAGATATTGCCAGAATACTAAAACGGCCATCGAAAGTTAAAGAATTTTAAATGGACTTTTAGATACATGAAATGTCAAAGAAAATATTTAAGTGAATCATTAAAATACTACGTCCAAGTTAAATGTGTTTTTTTTAATATTTATTTGCGTCAGTCTGGCTAAATTATTCTGGAAAAAGACCTATGAGTCGTTATTGCCATTTAAAAAATACAGGCACGAATTAGAATATAATCCGTTTTCCATTTCCAAAATCAATGTAGCGGTACCAGTGGTAAGTGGTAGTTAACAGTAGATAGGTTTGAAATACAATAGCGAAGTTGTAGTAAATATAGGTAATCATTTATTTATTTAAATATTATATATAGAAAATGTCACATCACCAACGTGAAGATGGCGTCCGTAAAAAATTTTACCACAATATAACCTGACTTCCAAACCCGAACAAGACGATAGTGAAGATAGTGAACAAGAAGGATACAGACTATGTGGGAAGAAATAAGTAAGACGGTAGTAGTTGGTTTTATGTTATTACAAAGGGCAGCAAAACTCCATCACTTAGGCACGATTTTAGTGATAAAGGTAAAGCCTTTTGCCTCACATGAGCAGCTCGATAGGAAAGACACTGCGAAATATTCTTATTAGAAGCCAAGTTCTAACAAATAATGAAAGAGCTTAGGTACGCACATACAGATACACATCATATACTGCATATACAGATACAGACAGTACACATACAGATTATGAAATAAGCGCCTTATGAAAGCAATAAACTATTTAAACAATGTCTTGTTTGAAGATATTGCCGTAATATTAAAACAGGCAGCTTTTAATATTATACAATACAATCTTAAAACTCAATAGTTCTAATAAACCCTCGACAAAAGGTCCATCTCTACCAAAGTTATGATGTCACAGATAGACACACACACATCTAACTTAGAACATCTCTCTTTTTTAAGTACTTATAAAAAACTGAAAAGATTACGAAATATAACACCGTAAATTTTACCTTGTCCTTGACATCCAGTTCACACACACACGCGCGCGCTCACGAATTCGATGGAATTTGCGATGGAAGTTAAAATATTGAAATTTCACAAAAAAGTATAGGAAAAGATCAATATCATACCCCTTCTTTCCTTTTCAATTGGAAGTTAAAATATTGAAATAACAGAAGAAAGTACAGGAAAAGATCAATAATATGCAAACTAGTTTCTATATAAGAACTTCTTATCTTCGGTGCTTGGTGGAATTTCATTCTAGAAACAATTTATTAACTACACTTGTACTTTTCACAATATATTTTTATTATTACATTTTAGCCAACCGGTTTTACAGTTCAAAATATAATATAACTAAAAATAGCAGTACTTAATATAAATCATAGATACAACTCAAACTCCGCGACAAAATTGAAATTGTGGCAATCTATCAACAAAAAAATAAAATTTTGAAGTGGGCTAAATGTATTATTAAAATATATAACTTAACAAATATGATTTAAGAGTTGTATCATTAAATGTAAGTCAAAAAACACAAATCGGATCATGGTAATTAATATGGAACAACCTCTAAATTATGTGCTATATTTCCAAAAAAAAAACAAAAATATCGGTTTGTAGCCGAGTAATCGCGTAACAAACAAATAAAAAACATACAGTCTCCTTTTTTAGAGTCTTTTTAGTTTTTTAGAGTCGTATAATAGTAATAACACGAACACTTATTCCTAAATAAATAAATTCGATTTGACTAATTCAAAATTAGTCAATATGCGCTAAGGCAGCCAACAAATTTTGTCACTTTTAACTGAATCTCAAAAGGAGGCTTTCAATTCGGGTTTAGGTATGTTATTTTTTAATTTGTTATTAAAAAATAACGATTATTCACCAACAACGAACACTTTATGAATCTCTTTTTGTTCAGAGATAGGTTATGATTACGACGTGATCCAACTTATCTAGTCATAAAACTGGTTTATAAGTTATATTTAATAATGTATATTTTTTGTCAATAATTCGTATTAAATTAAAGCCTTGTTGTTTTATTGTAAGCAAAGTCGAGTAATGTACTTAGTTTATTTACTTATACTTATAAAACAAAATGAATCAAACAGTGAAAGGAAAAAGAAGATAAGTTACAAAATTACTGATAAGAAGTGCAGTTCAATTCGCACATTGTAATATCTTAGAGCCACTTAACATTCAAATACCTCGTGAAATACCTATTGCAAGTAAAATATACTTTCACACTTGCGTATAAAATACGGGCGTTAGTTTTAGCAGGAAATTTAAAATATTTTAAAAGAATCTTTGTATTATTAGAAAACAAACGCTCGAGCGTAGCAACTCCCACACATGTTTAAAAAATGTATTATTTATTATTACATTAGACACAATGGTAAAAAATACACATTAAATCAATTGATTGCAAAATATATGTTAAAAATTTGTTCTCATACATAAATACTTAAAAAAAATATGTTTTTTTTGGTTTTGTTATTACTTATATAGTTTGGTAAAAAAATAGAATATACCAATATATTAGACACCATGAGTCGTAAATATTTTAAAAAATATTTTTTGAATTATTGTTTTTGTTTTATTAAAATTTAAATTATTAGATTTCATTTAAGTTTCACCTTATCTGCCAGAAATATGTTAATATGTTTAAAATGTAAATATACTGAAGTAAGTTTAGGGAATGTAACACCGGTTTCACGATAAGATAGTCATTTTATTCGCTAGTGTTTGCTATCACAGTTAAGGAAACTACCTAAGAACAATCTAATTATTGTCCCGTCCTTGCTACTCTTGATTTTTTTAAATTTAGTTTATATTTATAGGCATTATATTTACGAATAAACTTTATGTCGTATTTTCCTTTTATTGCAAATAAATTTGTGTGTTGATGTTTACCTCTTACAACTCTTGTACGAGTATTATAGTTCTAATTAAATGGATTGTATCTTTTGCTCTAAATTTGTTTTGTAGAGATTGCTTCATAAGGAGAACATCATCTTTTTATATCGACCATAGATAATTTGAATATTTTATTCTTTAAAGCGAAATATAGTTATTTTTTTTACGATAATTGAAGGCAAACAAGCACACGGAGAAAGTCACGCCGCCTAGCGACGTAAAAGGTGGTAATGGTGGGCTGCCAACCTGAGGCCTGGATCTTAGGCCTCGAGCAAAATTAAGTTTAGCGGCTACCTTATCCTCCAAACCGAAACATGTCAATGCCCGGACGAACACGAGGAAGATCTTATTTATATTGTAATTTTTAAAATAAAATTGAATGTACTATCAATAATTTATTCATATGAATGTTGGTAATCACGTGTGACTATAATTACTGACATACAATACAATCAGTTTAGAAGTGCTTAGCTAAATAGATGCGCTAGTGTGAAAGCATTCATATACTAGCTAATAATTATATATTGTAAGCTCCTGTCAAACATCTCTCATTGCTTCTAAAAAATTGTCTAGGTTGTGGTGAAACAATGATGAAATATGTAGGCGTCGTTTCATGTGATGAAACATTGAAACTGTTAAAGATCTGACATTTTAATGAAGCTAGATATTTGAATAGTTTTTCCCGTTTATTTACTTAGAAATATATTTATTCTTATCTTATCTCTGTCACTATGTCTCTTTAAATGCTTAAATCTCTAAAACTACGCAACGGATTTTAATGCGGTTTTTTAATAGATAAAGTGATTGAAGAGGAAGGTTTTATTAAAGCCCGGTGAAGTTGTAAAAACCGCGGGGTTGGCAAGTCATTGGTCATTCCAAAAAAAAGAGGAAGGTTTATATGTATATTTCATAACCGTTCGAATCCGTTTCGGGCCACTAGTTTATTTAAAAATTAAATTGATGACAACACAACATCCATGCTTAGTTTTATAAATTCGTGTGTGTATGTGTTTGTTTATTCAAATCCAAACTTGAGAATTGATTCAAGTTATGATCAGCATCGATATAGATCAGAGCCCTTAGATATCATTTTATCGCGATATCTGAACACGGAGAGCCATTCTAGAAACTTCGGGTGGAGGCGCCGACATCTTTGTTCTGAAATATTTTCTCTAGCTTCTGCAAAGCTAGGACTAGAACTCAAATATTCGTAATCGGTCGTATTGATAAAGAGACAGGGAAATTAAACAAGCCTTTGCTTACTTAGTTACTTCATTTCTGTTCCCAGAAGCGAGTATGAGGATTTACATGTTTATGCATGTTACATAGACATATTTAAGTACATAATAGTAAGGACTTATTTCAGAAGCAAACGATTTGTCTGCTTTGTTTTTGTCGTTTTTTTATTGTTTAAAAAAATACTAAAAAATATAGGTACACATTTTTATTTAAATAGCTGATCTATTTGTCTTCACCATAAGGGAAAAGGGCATATTTTTTTATTTTATTTTAAATTGTATCATTTTAACGGACAAAGGTCAAGACATACCAAAGTGAAGGTTAACGTAGGGTGCCATTACCGAATGTGAGAAAATAATCGCTCAATTTATTAAAGCAGCCAGTCAATTAGCACCTGTGAATTAGAACTTATGTTATGGGTCAATTTATTAGCGTATAGCGATTTAAGAGTCAATAATTCTGTCATCCGTCATAAGCAAAAAAGAGAGTCAGAGAGCGATATCAAGTGGGAGACAGTTATTTCTTCCATTACCAATTTTAAAAGGAATTCAGAAATGATAAGGTGTCAAGTTTTAAGACAACTTGGTGTGATACCATCCCCTTAAAATAGGTTTTAGCCTCTTATTGTCACCATATCGCGTTTCAATTTCTGAGAGTAAGATAAGGTTTCCTAGGTTGGCAACGCACTATTATAGCTTTGGTGTGTTTTGTCTACTACAGTATATTTCTTTCCAGAAAATTAGTCATCTACCTACTTGATATTGCTCGCAAATTTGCCTGCATATCAAAGCTATTTGTTCCATTAAGATATTATAATAAATAGTAAAATGTCTAATCTGTCTTTACTAAAACTTATTAAAACTGCTGGAGCTGTTTCTACGTAAAAATAGGACATACATACAAACATACTTACTTTCACATTCATATTAATTTAAGCAATTGTAACAACAAACTTAATAGACAGGTAAGAAACTAACCATGAAAGTTAAGACAAAGAAAAGTTTAGTAGTTTATAGCCTCTATGGTCTAGCGGTCCGGGTGATGGACTTGACTTCATGAGGTCCCGGATTCGATTCGATTCACGGGTCGGGCAACAAAAATTAAATGTGGTTTTCCACAAAAGCGTCGCCGACCGATGGCCTAGATGGGGGCAAGTTGATACGGAGATTGAGAAAAATATACATTGTAGGTTCAATTGGGAGCCTCGTGTGCATTTCGCTCTAAATAATAGCAAACTAGTAGAAAAAGTACTAGAATAATCGATCAAGTCAAGTTGAAGACATAAGACTGTTTGCTTATAATTTTTTTTTAGAATCTCTAGGGGAGGGCAGCTGCCCCTCTTGCCCCTCCTTAGCGACGCCCTTGGTTTTCCATATTTTCTAAATAAAAATGTTGCACGGGATTAAATATGTGTTGGCGATAGGCTTGCCACCAATCACATTGTGGGACATGGTATCTTCGGCTAGTTGTGGGTGCCCTGGTTGTGCCTCTGCTACTCATTTTGGGCATGAATTGGCGTGAAGATACCTTGAAGTTTAATAGTTTGCAACTCGTTTAGTATATCTTAATTTTATATTGTTTGTGTTGATAATATATTGCAAACCATCTTAGTCTCACATACCACAGTCTTCACGTTTTGTCTTTTTAAATTGTACCTATTATTCACGCTAGTTTCAAATAACTTACACCAAACCACGATGTCAAGGTTCAAATAATATAAAGCTAGGTGCACACAAGGTGCTACCGAGTTTTGTAACAGCAATTATAAGATCTATTTTTTCAAAGACGAATGTGTTGCATTCGTGATGGATTGGAGTGTTTGGATTACGCATCTGTCAAAACATTTTATTACAGTTTAAGAGGTGACAATTTTTTGCAATGATTTATGTTTTTTTAAAATGACGACAATCAAATGTTGTTTATTTTAGATATATTTATTCGTATGGAAGTGATAAATAATAAAGATACATTTGCAATTTAAAAAAATATTTAAAATTTTAAAAAACCGTATATCCGTACTTATATCTGGTTGAAACTGAGTTTAGTTCAAAGTTACATCAGGATAATTATATTTTTATCAGAATTTTCGATCTCCTATTTTAAAAATTAGACGTAGGTAAGGATTTACAAAGTTAGAGGGGACGCCACACCCATTTAAACTCCTTGGAAGTGTATATCAAACGATTTACGTTAAAAAAAGATGGTCTTATGAACATCAGTACCAGTTTCAAAATTCTATCCATTTATACCCCACATATACAGGTCCGGTAAAATAAAGAAAAATCAGGCCCATTTAGTAAAAGTATAAAAAATCGTCAATCGATTCAAAAAAATCGATGTTGAAGTGTAAGTTTATGAATAGTCTTTGAACATGCCGTATTATACTGACAGACGTCGCATTAACGAAAATTTGATTTGACACCATTCAGCTACAGAACCCAAAAAAATTAAACACATAAGCAAAATAATGTTTTATTGTCTGTTGTGTTAGATCACACAATGTAGCTCAAATTAGTTATTAAATAATGATAACAGTAAGGTCTAATGTCTCAACCAGACTAACAACGAATGTCAGCTTAACACTGAAGGCCAAGTTTGATTTCTGAAATCAGAATCAGAAAAAACTTTATTCACGTGGACCATACAAGTGGTACTTGTGCGCTTCGACATCTTATAAATTACCACCGGATCGGAATCGCGGCCACAGCTAAGTTCGTTTTTTTTTTAATTTTACTGTACTATGATAAACAAGTAAGTTAAAAAAATATACATTTCGTTATCGATCTTTGGTGGAATTCCGTTTTACACACATTATGTTTCAGTCACCTTAACTAACAAACCAAGTACTATTAAAATTAAATAAATGTTAATTTCTAGTTGTAAAGTCCTAATACTCTTTAAAAGTATAACTGGTCGGTTAAGTGTAACATACATCGATAAGTAATGTGTATTCTAAAAAAGCGTGTGTGTGTATTTCTGTTTTTTATTTGAAAAGAAAAACAGAAATCTAGTTTTAAACTCCGTTACGAAAACAGGGTTGCTATAAGTTTAACATTTGTGTGTGTATATGTAGGTGTGTGTGTATGTGTATGTGCGTTTTGTGGATATGTGTGTCTGTAGCACCATAATAGCTACTGAACGATTAGAATAAATTCAAAATTGACATGGAGTTTTGTTTGAAAGAAATTGAAAGCCTGATTGCAAGGGTTGAAAATAACTAATTTTATTTTTTATTAATGTAATGTCAACCAAAAATCAGATTAAAAAATATACGTCGGCTATAGACACGCCTGATGTTAATAGTGTGCCTTGTCTAGCCTCTTGCAAAAATACGTATCCGAGAAACTCTACACCCTTAAACTGGAACACAGCAGCAACGATCATTGACGTTTTGGCCACAAAAATTAACAGACCGGGACAGTTTTCGCTAAACTGTAGCACCTACTGTTACAAGTATGTAGTAACTTTATAGAAAAGCAGTTGACCTATTATTTACCACTTAAAGATTTCTAATTCCATTTTTATTAACAATTTAAGCAAACAAAGAACAATAAAGCTTTTAAATCAATCTAATATTTATAATAAAATTAACAACCAAACTCTAGCTTATGTCACAGATATAAGATGTCAAAACAAAAATACACAAAGTATAATAAATATACCGTATTACATGTTTATGTATATAATTTTGCAACAGGATTTCGGATATCGAATTCTAAGTAATATTTAAGGAATAAAATTAAAAATATTACCTAATTAAAATCCACTAAAAACAAACCATTGACTATTCAAATCAAGAACGAATATTACAATCGCCTCTTGGACTACGCAACTACTCTTCAAATGATGTCAATTCATATCTCACATAAAGTATTGAATAATCAGTATGAATAAAAAATATTTTTGATTACCAAAGTCCATGTTTTCTTAAACTTCTGAAACACTTTCATATACGCACATTATCCTTATTCCCAATGCTGGTCCGGTCTTCTGTGTAGATCAAATATATTGCTTCTAGCAGCTCGTAACAGGGGAGAAAAGGCTAAATAGGTGATTACTAAGAAAACCACAGGTGATAGAGTGCCGTGCTGCAAATCGGAGTAGAGATCCACCGTCTTACCTATTCATGCAGCCAAAATGACGCCATGTGCTCATTCGCTATATTACGACAAAAAAAGAACGTGAATAAAGAAGTTTATATATCCTGTACAAAACAGAGGAGATACTTCTTTTCTGATAAAGTGCCCCTCTGTTTTATGTACATAAACCAGAGGAAAATCGGCTCTATAGAATCCAAGCTCAATTACTACAATTTTTCAATTACAAATGTATCATTGTTAAAACCTTTTATAGGTAATATTCTACGGATTTTCTAGCCTAGTGATCATAACCCCACCCTAAAGATGTATCGAGTCCACACAGGATGGGGATTTAATGTTTTAAGACTTCCTATGACAACCTTCCACCTCCATAATCAGATCAAATAACGTCAATGCTTGCCGTTGCCGTGATCCGGTTCGGAGGGTAAGCTAGCCGGTAAACTTACTTTTGTTCAAGGCCTAACATCGCGGCCTTAGGTTGGCAACGCACCATTACCACCTTTGTTGTCTCTAGGCCACTTCTTTTCAATTTCTTGAGACCAGGAAATCCGTATGCTCGTTTGCCTTCGAATATCATAAACAAAAATAAATTTTTTATTTTAACTGAAATTACAGATGTTATGCCAATAATCTTCTAATTAATATTTTCAAATAACCCTTGCCAAAACCTATATGTAATGTAGCCAAAAACTATCTCGATCACGTCAGCTTTCAAGCAAAAAACTCCGCATCTAAATCGGTCCATCCGTTCAAAAGCTATGATACCTGCCATATCCAGATAAAGAGAGAGAGAGATACGTCAAACTTATAACACCCCTCGTTTTTCGTAGGGTAAATAAAATCGGTCATTTTGTGTCTAAGGTTGAAACAACGCATAACAGTTGCTTAGACTTATGCCATTGACAAACACACATGCACTCACAAACAAGTAAAATTTACAACACCTTTATTTTTTGATGTACTTTAAAAGTACTTCATAAATTACGAAACATGCCTAATATACGTTACTACTATTACTATCAAACTATGATCCATCATCCACCTCTTAGTTCATTCATCAACTCTTTTCATTAAGGTTTCGTCATCAGAAAATATGAACAGATCTAGTAAATGCGAATCGACTAAGTTCAACAGAAAAAAAGTTTTCATACGATACGAAGTTTGCTTCTACTACTACTTCTACTAGTTTATATAGATATACCTAAGATTCATTAACAAATAGTTTCAAATCGTGACTATAGAGATTCCAAGTCCTAGACTACTAGGGCCTGTATTTTAATACGGGCATGACATAGGTTCCGGATTGCTAGAGAAGCATTTTACATCCAAACATTGTATTATTATATAAAAACCAGTCTTACCTTAACTACATAGATTTCATTATCCCATATTTCTTAATAAAGGGTCTTAAAAATGCATTTGAAAATGTATTTAATTACAACAAGTTTAGGTTGAGTTTAGATTGTGTTATACAAAAGGATGCATAAAACGATTATCACGATTTGCGCTCTTTTCGACACCATCAGCCTTGCGAAATTAAATCTAAATCCTGTTTTAAATATTTGTAAAATTACATAATATAAAAATTTTGTACATTTTTATTTGTTTTACCTTAATCGAAAAAAACTAGCACACATAATGGTCCAGCAGAAGTTTTTGTTTGTATTTTTCTAAAACAACAAAAACGATTCTTAATAAACAATATTCAAAATAAACAAATCCTAAAATGCTAAGAATTCTGAAAAATTTATGATGTAATGGTCACCTACTGAATTCGCAACAGCGAAATCAGAGGGAAAAGGGGAATGTAAAAGAATCGTTGATCATATGCAAAGAATTTCAGATGAAGACAGATAAGGTTGAAAAAACAGATATGTAACGAATGTGGGTAACTGAGGTGACCTTGGTTTGACATAACACTACCAAATTGCTCAGGTTATATCTGAAAGTTGTGTCCAGAATAGTATAGAATATATTTTTATTCAAAATGAGTACACTTGTACATTTTTTGAACGCCTTAAACTTAATATTAATATTTAATATTTGCTACATAAAAAAAACACTATATTATCAAAAACAAAAATAATAATTCCACAATCATAAAATGTCATAATTTAAATTTCAATGTCAAAAGCTATTTCATTCAATAATAAAAAACATGTCAAATAAATAAATTAAAAAAAAACAAATTAATTAAAAATTAACATAATTACAAATTAAAATGTCAAAAAATATATAATGACTAAAAATAATGTCAATAATCATAATTTTTTATAGAGTCTACTAAACCAACGTATTGGTATGGAAAGAGTAATGACTACGGAGGAACTAGGCAGGTCTGAAAGGATCATGACACTTGGCACTCTCTCTGCGACAAGAGACTTGGCGTGAAGATATGAATGAGCAACAGGCACATAAAAAAAAAGTATCTTCACGCCCATATCCCCGAAGA
>NJDD01000667.1:387223-397436 GCA_002245505.1 Calephelis nemesis | reverse complement strand
ATGACTTCCTTATCTATACTAGTCTATACTAATATTATAAAGAGGAAATGTTTGATTTTTTGTTTGTTTAAAATGAATAGGCTCCAAAACGAATGGCCGGTTTCATAAATTCTTTCATCCTTAGAATGCTGCATTATTCCTGAGTGACATAGGCTTTGTTTCGTCAAAATCAGTGCAGTGAAAGCCAAGTTACACAGGCGAAGCTACTTGAAACTGCTATTTATAGATATGATGTATTATACGTAATATAAATAATATAATTTTCTAAGATCTACCAAATATTATTTAAAATCACCTATCTTCCAAATGATTAATGTGACCGCTTCGTTATCGTTGGTCAAGGAGCTAGCGTATACATTTAACTTCATCAACCAACCGCGAGACTTGCATTTCTCCGTATGAGCATGCAAGGAGGATAGGTGATTTTAAATAATATTTGGTGCATACGCGCGTGCGCAAGTGCATACTTGCGCTATGACATTTATCGTATTTTTATCATTCAAATTATCACAATAGCTTCTTTTTTATTTCACTTCCAAAACAATATATTTTCGAAATTATTGAATTACTAAGGCTCTACATTTTATTCGATTAGTTTAAAATCATAATAACAGCAGGGACGTGTTATTCTTACACTAATAAACACAAATAGTGTTTACTAAGCATCATGTGTAAAATCGCCTCTATGGTCTAGCGGTCCGGGGATTGGAAATGTGTCCGGTTGGCGATAGGCTTGCCACCTATCACATTGTGGGACTTAGTGTCTTCGGCTAGCCGTGGTTGCCCTGGTTGTGCCTCTGCCTACCTCTTCGGGGATATGGGCGTGAAGATACTTTTTTTTATCATGTATAAAAATTATTTAACATTTTATTAGAAACTTAACATTATATTGATCACTTCCCTCCATAAATGTTCATGGCATTAATTTTTTTAACCAGTAAGTAACATATGTAGTTCAATATCTATTTTTCAAATAAAGAATTGCAAATTAAGAGTGCCGAGCAATTCTTTTGGTGTATTACGAAATAATCATAGCTTACAGGGAGTCACAGGTTACAGTTACAGGGAGGCAGTATGAAAGTTTTAGAACCACTGCTCTATCCGATGCGTGAAGGGATAGGACATAAGGTATGTGAAATAGAGTTCATATAAAACGGCCTAGACAACTGTGACAGTCACACTTAACCGAGCAGCCATGAAGCAAGTTAGTACTTTTGACCTTTCATTTTATTTTTTGTCAGTATTTTTGTTAAAGTGTTAAAGAGGTCATCCACATATCATGTCACTTGGTACTAAATATAATAACAAAATTATTTGTTTTACAAATCAACATCCACTTCATCTAAGTGTATTTTTTTATAATTTGGTGAAATTTTGTGAAAAACCCTAAAAATTAGAGAAAAGTGGGTAAATCATAAAATTCTTGTGACAATATGTGGTTTGGCCCAAAGTGAATTTCAATATTTAGGCTATAACGCTCACACACTTTTTTTAAAAACTTCTATTTTTGCTATTTTAATTTTTGACGATTTCAACTAAATTGTTTCATTTTTATCTTAAACTGAAAATTACAATAGTGATTTAAAATGTGAAATAGAATTCCACCCAGTGCCGACGGTATACAGTAACGTAGCATTTTTTTTATTTTTAATAATTTAAAAAAAATGTGTTTGCAATAGCATTAATTAAAATTATTCCCTAATCTTTCAATAACAATTGAAAAAAACCTTTTTGTCTTCGTTATTTTTGGAATTCCACTAAGTGTCGACGGTATATAGTAACGTTGCATTTTCTTCTTTTGGTAATTAAAAAAATAGTATTTGCAAATAGCATTGATTAAACTTATTCTCTGATAATTCATTATTATATAAATAAAGAAAATTTGTCTTTGTTACTTTTGGATTTCCACTAAGTGCCGACGGTATATAGTAACGTAGCATTTTCTGTTCCTAGTAATTTAAAAAAAATGTATTTGCAAAAGCGTAGAATGGTCAAGATAGTTCTCTAATTATTCATTATTATATGATTAAAATAACCTTTTGTTTTCATTACTTTTGAAATTCCATTAAGTGCGACGGTAAATTAAATAGTAACGTATCATTTTCTATTTCTAGTAATTAAAAAAAAATACAATAGCATAGAATGATAAAACTGTTCTCTGATTATTCATTATTAAATTTAAAAAAATTGTCTTGCTTACTGTGCTGGTCACTAATATGTTATCATAAGAAGCTTCTAATTAGTGTGTTTTTAAATTCAGTGTTGATATTAAAGTTTGTTTTTATGTCATAAAACAGCGAACTAGCACAGTCTCCTGATGGTAAGACAATACCGTGTCCAACATCATAATAGGCCTATTGTGCAACTCAAAAATATATAAAAAAGTGTTCAAAGTTGAAAAAAATGTCATTATGTTAGCTAAAATAACAAACGATTTTGTAACATCTTTAACTCAAATTCAAATTATATTTATTCACGTAGATCTATACAAAGATTCTTGTGACACGTCTTTAAAATTCTAAAAAACTACCACGAGATCGGAACGTGGCCACTCACTGAGAAGATCCGGAGAAAGAAACTCAGCGGGCCTGTCTCTTTTCTTATAAATCTAATTTATAAAAGTTTATTACATATAATGTAATTAATTTGTAGAAATTGTTATGAGGAACAATTAATCCCAAGCATTTCTGTCTTCTAAATATTCTGAAATCTTATAATATCCCTTACCTTTCTTAAATCTTATAATCAACTTAACTTTAACTCATATTTCGTGACTACCTATTTTTTCATTTTCAAAACAAACGCCTTACAAAAAAAGTATGTTAGATATGTTTCTTAAAATTCCTTTCGCTAAAATTAATAAAATCGCCTCTGTGGTCTACCGGTCCCTGGTAGGATCCCGGGTTCGATCCCTGGTTTGAGCAGTAAAAAAATTGAAAATGAGTTTTTTCAGTTTTCTTTTAAAAGTAATGTTACCCGGGGGTTGGATACTAGTTTAAGAAAATTAGTGTTTGGATATGGGCCCAGTAGGCGATTGCTTGCAACCTATAACATTGTGGGACTTGGTGTCTTCGGCAGGTCGTTGGTGCCCTAATTGTGCCTCTGCCTAGTCTTACGGAAGTATGAGTGTGAAGATACTTTATTTAATAAAATGTATTGTTTACATTTTAATAATTTAGAGAGATGTAAATTATCTAACGAATTTTGATCAGTAGGGTTACTCTTGAATCTCAAATTAGAAATTGGGATCGGATATGTCATTTTAGGTACTCTTGAACAAAGTATAAGCAATTAAAATTTATTTTGTATACTTGCATCACAACTGCATTTGTCGCCACCATCTTAAGTGGAAACACATTCAAAATTAAAAGTAAACTTAATCTTATAGACCCAGTTTTATGAAACACATATAAGTCACTAGCTATCGCCCGCGTCGTTGCCCGCGTGGTTTATGGACTACAGGAACATTTTTCGGGGTTAAAACTATTCTATGTGCTAATCCAAGTTACCCTCTATGTGTTGGCCGGATTTCATGAAAATCGATTCAGCAGTTTTTGTGTCAAGGAGCAACATACAAACTTTCGCATTTATATGATTATTGCATGTTTCACGCAGAAGAATGAAACACTTTATTTTTGACCTTTCTATTGACAGAAGTCACAAGATCTTTTGCAATGCCTTATTTTAATTGAGACAGGTGTAAGAGTTCGTTCATAAATCATACGATTGGTGTGGACAAGTCGCCCGCTCGCGCAACAATTTCTGAAGTTTGCTATTACTTTTATATTTTATACAGTTTTAAACGCAGATTTTCCAGAGTCTTTGTCATGAGTTGATATACCTAGATTACGTTCGGTAAGTTACGTGTCTAAATCTGTGACACTTTAGGTCTATAAAATGTGTTTCTCTTAGTTACCAATAGTTCAAAAATTTCACACAAGTAATTTACAGAGACGGTAGCAAGTGTAATAAACTTGACAAGCCGTAAACTCATGGTAAAGGCACAGATGGTAAATTATTAATCTTCGTTTCAATAAAATTCGCTCAGCAGTGTAGAGAGTTACAACAATATACGATTTTTTAAATAGAGGTAATAACTGTGGCCTATTAGCACCATAGATGTTATAGATGCGTCACTGTTCTGTTGCTGATGTGCAAGTAAGTCTATTGACTACTCACCTCTTCGATGAACATGTCACTTGCAGTGACATGTTGTATGTAATAAGTCAGTGGATCTCATTTGGAAGTCGCCTTACAGCAATCTAAAGCTGATATTATTTTAACCGACTCCAATAAAAGAGGAGGTTTTCAAGTCCACTGTTTGTTTTTATGTTTATTATGTGATTAGGTACTCCGTCAATATCCAACTGATTTTGATGGTTATTTTTTAGAAAGATAGATCGTGATTCTGAGATGGCTCCATATGAATTATATTACTATGGAATTGAAAATTTCATAATTTTTATTTTATAATCCGACTAGTGTAGAAATTTATATTTAGTATGTAGAAAAAAAATTTTAAAAAAATATATAAAATATTTTTATTCACGTTCACCTTACAGAAGGCACTTGTGACGAGTCTATACAATAATACTGAAAACTACTACCGGATCGGATAATATATAAAGATAAACTATTTAAGTGTGTATTTGAAATCGTTTATCTATTTTATGTTTATATATTCATAAGGGTTCTGTTGTCTGTCATTTATTAGCATTTGCTATTATTCTAAGGGACACTAGACAATTTTTCAAGTCATTATAGTAGAACATCCGAACCTTAATCGACCTTCACCGAGCTAATAATAGAATAAAATGTATTTTATAATAAATGTAGTATATCACAGAATATATCAAAAATGGGTTACCAAAAAAAAATCCTGGACAGAACATTTTAAATTATTTTTTAAACAATGATTTTTCAGGAAACGTTGCAACATCATGATACTTAATAAGAAAATATTATTCTGACGTAAAATATAAAACATATAGAATTTGCAGACGTTGGGTTGTTTACCTGGACAATCTACTGGGTTGCCAGGTATAAACAGGTACAATATCAGTTACTTACACTGATTGGATAATAGAATAAATTTTATATCAACGTAAGCGTGTGTGTAATTTTATATCAATGTAAGTGCTGTTGATATAGGGTTGCCTGCAAAAAAAACCTAACATAACCTATACTAGGTTTTTTTTTATTGTTAGGCCGAATTTTAAAGATAATAATTTAAAATATTCTGCCCAGGATTTTTTTGGCAACCCATTTTTAATATATTCTGTGATATATGTACTACATTTCTTAAAAAATACATTTTGTTCTATTATCAGCTCGGTGAAGGTCGATTTAGGTTTGGAGCTTAGACCATTAAGAGAAGTGTATTCAGTTAGACTTATTTTATGGGAATTTTAAATTTGAAATAGCGCACTTAATTACAGAGATCCTTAGGTTAACTAAACCTAGACTCTAATGTAAATAATAGTAATCCTTCGTAGTCGATCGAATGATAATGAACGGCCGTGATCTTTAAATATCAATCTATCACATTTAAGATTGATATTTACCTTTTTCGTTTGATATTTTACAATCTTGCATCTTCGTTTTATAACTTAACACAAAACACATTGCAGTGTGTTCAATAAATATGATGTCACAAATATTTGTGGTCTTAGAATTAGAATTTATATTCAGAAATGGGATTGAATGAATGAATGTGTGAATGAATGAATGGATGGATGAGAAATATTTTAAAACTGTTATTTCAAAAACCTTAATTTTTAAATATTGCTCATGAAATAACAATTTTAAATAATTTGCTATACGCACATGCGCTCATCACACTCACTGTTAGAATCACTACAAATCAGCCAAACACAAAACAAGAATGAATAAAATCGGATATTGTATAAAGTAGGTATAAACCAATTTATAAATTAACTTTTACACGAGAACTCCTTTAACTTGACTGCATGAGGTCCCGGGATCGATCCCGGGTCGTTCATTGGGTTTCTCCAATTTCATAATTAAAAAAATTGCTCGGGATTGGATATGTACTCGGTTGGCGATAGGATTGCCACCTATCACATTGTGGGACTTAGTGTCTTCTGCTAATCTTGGGTGCCCTGTCGTGACGTGACTAGTGTTGAGTGACCTGGCTGCGTTAGATCCTACTGCTCTACTGTTCGGGGATATGGATATATATATACTAACTTAATTAACTCTTAATAAACGAAATGTAAAGAGCATATAACCTTTATCGGAACACATAGTACCTACCTGCTGCCGGACAAATTTTGTCACATTTATGTTTAGTAACTTCCAAGCGGCTGAGAAATATTCAGACAGATAACACTCTAAAAATTTTAAAATTAGTTTTTTACTTATTTTTAGTAGCCCAAGCCTATGTTTTCTATTAAATTTGTAACTGTACCGAACTCACTCTTCTAAAGTTTTTAAATAAGTATTAAATAGTAGGACTAAGGATTGAAAATACCTTAAAAAATAATTTGTACCTAATTAAAAAAAACACTTTAAAAATACAATCTTCATATATTCAATATAAACAATCAATAAATGATATTTTTTTCTGTTGCAGTCGCATAATACTTTAGGATTTACTCGCAACTGTCAACTTAAGATCTTCAGGTTAGGATGGTGTACCTATTTATTCACGCTCTTTCTAAAACTCTTGCGTGGGCAAAGCACCATTACCGTTCTTGGTATTTATTGGTGTATATGTGACGGATAAACTCCGAAGTACTGTTAAACTAAGTTTAGGTGGATAAAAAACAACACCTAACCTAACCTGACAATGGCAATGGCTACACCTAGTTATAACCGGTTAGACATAGCATAGAGTTTAGCCGTAACATATATATTACATACTATATGAATCTCTAATACACCATTATTACGAGACTATTGTCCCGGTGTTGAAGACAAGTAAGTATGAATTACACGTACCTAAGTTAAAACATGTTTTTTGACATTTCAGTTTGCATTATTATTCTTCGCCACAGTGGCTTCAGCTGCAAAGTTAGATAAAGTATTCCTGCCGCCAAACCATGGATCATCCAGTGGTGCGAATGCGGGTCTTCAGACTCCGTATTCCAACCAGTACTCAGGTGGTAGCCAGGCACAGATCCTGAAATTCGACAGTAACATTAATGAACAAGGATACCATTATGATTTTGAAACAAGTGATGGGACGAAAGCTGAACAAGATGGTAAGATATCATCCCTATCCCGTGATAGAGTGCAGCAACTTGCTCGCGTAAGGATCCAATTGTTCCTGCTGTCATTATGACTTACTCAATAGGCCTAAGATCCAGTCTAAAGGACAACGATGCACCTGTAACATCTATGGTGTCTATAGGCCATGTTTGTCTCTTACCATCAGACTGGTATGCTTGTTTGCATCTTTATCACGTAATTTTTTTAGGGATTTTGCAAGCCCTGACGCTATGGCGACAGTAACAAGTAAGATGCTAGTGTAAATCAAACCGAGGTGCTGAACAATATAGGTAGTAGATACTAAATTATGGTTTACTTCTGTAGTAAATCGTAACTGTGGTCTAGCGGTTCAATTGTTGGACTTGACAGCATGAGGTCCCGGGTTCGAGTCCCGGGTCGGATAACAAAAAGAAATTGGGTTTTTCTAATTTTCTAATAAAAAAATGTTGCTCGGGATTGGGAATGTGCACGGTTGGCGATAGGCTTGCCACCTACCACATTGTGGGACTTAGTGTCTTCTGCTAGTGGATGTGCCTCCTGGTTGTGCCTCTGCTTATCTCTTCGGGGATATGGGTGTAAAGTTGCTTTTGGTTTTTTCTGCTTACTTCAGTAGTATAACAATCTAGTATACTTAGCTCTTGCAGCTCATGAAGGCTAGTGGTCTTTACTTGTGGTGAACACTTATCTTTAAATTATGTCAAAGTGTGCGTGAGAGCGAAATCGGTATGGCCAGCATATCAAAAATCAAAATTAATTTTGTGTACAACTTTAGTTTTATAACCATCCGCGATTAAGTAATTAATAGGTTTATAAAAGTTGCAAGAACTGTAACCTAAAAAAACTTGGTATTTTTTTTCGCAAGCATCTGGCGATGGGGTTCTCACAACCCAACACTAATTTCTTTAAAAAAATATATCACACATATAAAGAAAGAATAAAAACAATTTTTCTATTTATGTAACACAAGATTTATCAATTTCAGGCCGAGTATCACCAGGTGCTAAACCAGAAGAGGGTAGTCTCCAAGTGTCAGGATCATACTCCTACATCGGTGATGATGGTCAAACATACTCTATATCCTACACTGCTGACGAGAATGGGTACCAGCCAACTGGTGACCATTTACCTACACCACCACCTATCCCCGAGGCTATATTGAAAAGCTTGCAACTGACTTCTGGAAACAATGGTATGTAACTTTTTACCAGACTTTAAAATAAAATAAAAATTGTATGTTTTTACGCGATTTTTAACCGACTGATTATTCTTTTTTGTAAAGATAGCTAATGATTGCGAGATAGTTCCATATAAACTTTATCATAATGCGAATAGTGGTTTTCGAGTTAAAGTTAACATTACATAATTTTTTGTTTATGTTGACGGCATTATTATTGACCCCGTCCCGGCGTCGCAAGGGTATAAATATGCATGTAAACCTTTCTCTTCAATCACTTCTACTCTTCGCTTCAAAAAAATCACTTCAAAATCCGTTGCGTAGTTTTAGATATATGACTTTATATGATGTAGTGTTTTTTAAAGCGTGGTTTTTAAACTATATTAATTAAAACTCATTTTTTACCCTCGACGGAAATCGAGGATTGTTATAAGTTTGACGTGTCTATGTCTGTATGAGTGTGTGTTATCACAACTTTTGAACGGATAAACCGATATCGACACTGTTTTTTGTTTGACAGCTGACGTGATAGAGGTTGATTAAACTAGAGCTACATTACATGTAGGTTTTTTCGGAGGTTCATTGAAAATTTTTAATTTTAGTTTTATGGTATACCTAAATGACTTGACGATAAAATAAATTTGAAAATTTATAGTTTTAGTTTTTTTATACTTAAATGATTTGATGATGAAATGGGAGTCAGGTTTTTAACAATTTACTAATTTGTTTCTTCTAATTATTACATTCTTATATTTTTCATTTTTCAGCTCAATACAACAGTAAAAGAAGCAGTTACGACGCTGATGCCGGATATTAGATCATAATTACTCTAAATAAGGATATTTTATTTATTTTAAGGAAGCTATCTAGAATTTTACATATCCTACAATCCCTAAACCTGAATCTAAGACAATATTCAAGTCCCTAAAGTTCCCTAAAGAACGAATACTCTGCAAGTTATGAAGATCAAAGCCTTTGGTATTAATATCAATTTTGTATTGACACTATTCATCGATGGTACTTAATATTCCTTATTTTTTAATACAGCATAAATACTGTTCCATACAAATTGAATAAG
Organism: Calephelis nemesis; assembly: GCA_002245505.1. Lineage (NCBI taxonomy): Eukaryota > Metazoa > Arthropoda > Insecta > Lepidoptera > Riodinidae > Calephelis > Calephelis nemesis. The sequence goes on along the minus strand of NJDD01000667.1, from coordinate 387,951 downwards.
TCTTACCTACCTTTCGCCTCTGTGGTCTAGCGGTTCAGTTGTTGGACGTGACTGCATGAGATCCCGGGTTTGAATCCGGGGACGGGCAACAAAAAGAAAATTGGGTTTTTTCCAATTTTCTAATAAAAAAAATGTTGCTCAGGATTGGAAAAGTGCGCGGTTGGCGATAGGCTTGCCACTTATCACATTGTGGGACTTAGTGTCTTCGGCTAGTCGTGGGTGCCCTGGTTGTGCCTCTGCCTAAACCTCTTCGGGGATATGGTCGTGAAGATGCTTTACTATACTTTTTACCTGATCATCATCAGGATGATCATCGTTTATGGTCTGTGACTCATTAAAAAGAATAGTTGGGAATTTAAGAAAGTTCTTGCAAACTAAATATATAGTAACTTGAATTTCACTATAGACTAGCTGTCCCGGCGAACTTCGTGCCACCCGGTCAGTTTGTATGGGAAAAATTTAAATGTTGTTTTTCCTGGTTTCCTTGCAGGTTTCCCTTTTTTTACCCTTTTAAACCTTCCCTGGACTCGATAATTCAAAACCAAAATTAACCAAATCGGTTCAGTCAATCTCGAGTTTTAGCGAGACTAACGAATAGCAATTATTTATTGATTTTTAAATACATAGATAAACATGTGCATACATTAAAAGTTCGAGATAGAAATTCACTTTTTATAGTCAAGTGTGTTTTGAGAGCAATGTGATTTTTTGTTTTTGTGAAGTTTTTT
>NJDD01000667.1:352899-372009 GCA_002245505.1 Calephelis nemesis | reverse complement strand
TTCACGATCGCAAGCTCGGATATTATGCGAGGATGGTGTCAAGAGTCTCCGAAACCGGCGTGTTTGTATGAAAAGGAATGTGATGGAAGCTAGACAGGTCTGTCAGGATCGTGAGGTTTGGCAATCGATACTTTCTGCCTAACTCGTAAGGGACTTGGCGTGAAGATATGTTTGTTTGTATGTGAAGTTTGAATAAAATCGGTCAAGCGGTTCTTCATATATCACATTTTTTGGAACAAATAAATTCAATAAATGGCGTATCATTTTGTTAAACAGAAAATTGAATTTATTTGTTCCAAAAAATGTGATACATTAAGAACCGCTTGACCGATTTTATTCAAACTTCACATAAACCACTATCAAAGTCAATTCATTTTATTAACAGTATGTACCCAAAAAGTCATTGGCACATGTCACCTAAGTACTAAAATAGCACTTATACTGTTAGTATCATATGATGACGCCATCTTTGTTCCAATGATCGTTACTTCGAAATTGTAATAATTGATGACAGGTCCAGTGTCCTTATAATTTGCAAACATAGCAACAATAACGGTATTTTCCTGTAACATTCCTGCGTCCACATCGTCGGTGGTCGGTACTGTCGTTTTACATTACTTATTCCCGTCGCCACAATGACTTTGTCATGTTTTGCTTTGAAGGGTAGTCGGTAGACTTGCACAATAGGCCTTAAATCCCGGCTTTAAGACAGCGATATGCCTGTAACGTCTGTGGTGTCTGTAAGCCATAATTGTTTCTAACTGTCGGGAGAGCCGTATGTTTTTCGCTGAAGAAAACATAAAAAAAACGTTCTAGAGTGTACGGTAGCCAGTTTAGTCCAGGGTTTTAGAGTTATACTTAAACATACTAATATTATAAATGCGAAACTTTGTATATTTGTTTGTAAGCATTTAGCTAATAAAGCTTATATAGACAAGATACAATAATTTATACGCAGTGGGTAAAACTGAAAGTAACCGACTTCGATTTCAATAAGTGATGAGAAGGTTCCACTAAGATCCTGAATTTCTAAGATTATCCTGTCATTAGTTATTGGAGTTATTAGAAATGGGACCTCAGAAGTATGCTCTTGCAGTTAAAAAAAGATTTTTTAAAACAGGTTCAGAAATGCCAGAGAATTGATTAACATACTTACATAGAGATGTAATAATCGAACGTATTGCCTCTTCCTTTTTTTCAAAGTCAGGAAAAATAAAGTAAATGATAAATAATTTAAGAAAATAATAGAAATAGATTACTGGTACTTGATGTTCAAATTTGAAATATTCCAAATGTTGATAAGTGGGCTATAGATTTATCTATTAGCCTTTTGAGGCTTAAAATCAATAATAAATATCTGTTTGACAACGCATAGTCACGTCCAATTGTTTGCCTTTTAATAAAAAGCAGAACTAATCACATCCTATTATTCATAAATTAATATAAAGAAATATTCGTCGCCGATATCTACAAAAAGTACTAATAGTACGTTGCTGTAATTAGGATACTATACGTCTGGCGTAAGTTACTGATTATCCTGCCCTAAAGAACAAAATATGTCAAAATAATTAACAGATTTTAATGCAACAGGATTAAGTAAAGTGGTGATCAAGTTCCTCGTGGTAGTCAGTCCTGATCATTAAATCTGTTTATGTACTTCAAAAGAGCGAACACGGAAAAAAACTGTTATCTTCTTTTTCATCTTCGACGGAAAACGTCAAACTTATAACATAAGTTTGTGAGTGTGTATGTGTGTATGTGGCATCATAACTTATAAACGGATTAACCGATTTCAATGCGTGTTTTTTTGTTTGAAACTGACGTAATCGATATGGTTCTTGGCTGCATTACATAAAGGTTATATCGGCTGTTCATTGAACATTTATATTTTAGGATTTGTATTGTTATTTGATGATTTTGATTTTGTTTCGCTATAATAAATCTATGATTATTTTTCTATTTTATTAAAATTGTGTAAAGAAAGAAAATAATTGTTTTTATTTTATTTTTTATTATATTTGCAAAATTTCTTTTTTTTCCTTAGCCGTAAATATTTTTTTTATATTTTACAGATAACTCCTTCAGTAAAATATAGAACCAAACTCCAAAACCACATCACAATCAAAATATTAGTACACTTAGACAAATCCTTAACAAAAAAATTAATGAAGGAATACGAAGCGAAGTCCAGGTCGAAGTTAAAAACTATCACACAGAAAATTCTAGATAATGCGAAAAGTTATTTTTCCCATCCTAGTTTAAACCAAACCATAAGATTTAAACTTATAGATACAAAGTTTTTAAGAAATAATAAAATGGTTGCCATGGATGAAAATGCTTCAAAGTATTTAAAAAACTATTGTGATTGGCAGGCTAAGGTGAAGATAGCGAAAAAGGATTTATATTATTCTGTTTTACTGACGGGACTGGATTTGTTTTATTACAAAAATGGTGTGAAAAACAAAATTGCGACAGGTAAAAGAACTCTTCAAATTCATTCGAGAAAAAACTGTGAAATAATACAAACATAGCATTGAAAAAATTGTGTGTGTACTTATTTATGTACACGCGTTAGAAGTTATACTTCTTCGGCGTAGTAAGATAAAAATCTTTTTATTTTTTTTTTCTTTTTCCTTATTTTACATTTGTAGACAAAATGACGCTAACCATAGAAAAAAGGTATGTAATACATTAAAAGTTTTATTATAATGCATTATTTGGTTAAATAAAGTTTATTTAATATTTAAGGTACCTTTCTTTGAAAAACTAAAATGTTATCTATAGCTAACTTCATCATGTCGGTTTTTCGTGACGGTGTGTAAAAATTTACCCTCATCATTTTTTCCTAATGCGCCAAAAGAAGTAAGTATAACTTCAAAAAGTATGAACAAGTTCAAAATAGAAGGAACAGGAACATTGAAAAAGTCAATTCGGTGTTTTTTGTTTCCTCAAATCTAAATTAACTTATTTAATTGAATCTTTATTTTCATCGACGTGGAAAGGGGTCACCCCCTTATCACATTTTCATTGGTATGATGCATAATGTGCCTCACAGACCTCCACTACCATACCTCTTACCATGAGGACTCGCTTACGTTTTTTTTTTTTCATTCAACAGCAAGCGCTGACATTATGGCGGCAAGAATAGGTAAGGCGGTGGTACCGATCGCGCTCGCACTAATCAGTCGCTATAAACTCTACCACCTAATCAGTTATCACGGTGTTAGTGACGGTAAGTCTATGCTCGCCTTTTACGAGCTGCCTGGCACAGGAAGGCAGATGGTCTATTCTGTAAAGGGGCCCGGACCAACACAGGGGTCTCCGTAAATTATTTTTAAGTAAATTTTGCACAGCGTTTATACTTGTAATTAAGGGAACTAAGTTTTAGGCCAAAAACGCTACATATTTCCGTCCCCTTATCATGTATAGGCACTAGCTGGCGTCAAATTACTTGTATGAAACATTTGAACACTTTCTCTGCTGGAGGACTATTTTTTTAATCAAAAGCACTACAGATATCGTTACGTACCTAAGTAACCGAAAGTAATCTACAACAACTCATGGCAAAGGCTCTGAGTCCTTACCATAACTTTAAGGCTTGTCAAGTTTCCAATATTTGCTACCGTCTCTATAAATGTATGAAAACATTGAGCAGCATCTTTATCGGAAATTAAAAGAACTAAATTTTCAGACTAAAATTGCTTTATACATATTTCGATTCGTAAACTACCCAATGTAATATAAAGCAACTCAGTTTTCGACAGCACCTTATCTCGATAGAAATTCAATACATTAATACCACCGCCGTGAAGTCGTGTTTTGGTCCAGAGGCAGGTAGAAGTGCACAATAGGCCTGAAACCCTGACCAGTTATGAGGCTCCCGATATCCCTAAAGTAAGATCAGTCAAAATTTGATTGAACTCCTTTCAAAAATAGAAGCTACAAGCAAACATGTACAGTTTTTCTTCTTTTAAGTTTTACGATTTTTTGAAGTGAAAACTTCTTTAGCGGCGTTGCGCACTTTTTTTTTGGAATGGGTAAAAACTTTCAAACTCGCGCCTGGACACCTTACCTGATTCGTAAGAAAAAAATTCGTTAGACGGCACAGGGTACTTGCGCGAATGTCGTGTTGTCATGTTTGTGTAGATAGCGCAATAAATGAATATTGTATTCTACCACATAAATTATAGTACTTTCACACTGACAATTAAAGTAATTCTTGCAAAATTATTCCCTAAGGCCTAACCATTCCAAAATATCAAAAATGCACAACGTTAATATTCAAGTTTTCACTCACAAGACACTCCCGGATTGCAACCCGTCGTTTTTCATTTTAATTTCATATTATTTAAGGTAGAGGCTACACCAATGGTATGTGCAGTATTACAAAGAGTTGCGCAGTCCTAGAATGGGAGAAGAAAAGTATTGGTTATTTATTGGCACATGAAATCGGACATAGGTAAGAAATAATTCTTAAATCTAGACAAAATTATTTAATTCTCAATTGTCCGCCAAAAAATTAAATGATTTTATTTGGAATAAAGTACGGATTAAACGCCTTCTTCTATCATTTTTTAAAGAAATAATACGTTATGGAATCCGTACTCATTCAAAAACAGTTAATTTATAAATAGACTAGCTCTTGCCCGCGACTTTGTACACTCTTGGAAGTAATTTTTCGTAGTTAGTGATAAAATCGAAAGATTTCTCAACAGTAAAATGTATCCTAAATGTTGACTCGAACTAAAAGCAACGACTTGATAAAATTTGGTGAAAATCCGTTCAGTAGTTTTTAGTGAAAAGTGAGCAAACACTCTAAAAAAAGTTAGTAACCCTCGTTTTGGGTTCTGTATCATGTTTTTTATAATACGTATCAATAATTGTTTTAGGAAATATTTCATGTACAGATTTGGTTTTATTACTGTTTAATGTATGTATAAATAAGAGCCCTAAACAGGACACCCGCTTAGTATTTATTTAAATTAATTTGATAATTGAAATTTTAAATAAATTTATAATTTTAGACACAATAAATGAAAACTGCATCAAAAAACGACAGTGTTCGCTAAATAAGTCTGTGCGCGAAAAAAAATGGAACTATTTGTTTATTTACCGAATGTTACCAGATACACAGTAATTGCTGTAGAAGCACGGTATTTTTGGAACACACGGTAAAACGTGAGTTGCTGCCGTAAAATTTGCTGGAGCAGTAGTTCCTAGATAGTTTGAAGTGTAATTTATGATGTAGACACATTTTGAAACTAATCATAAGCCACCAGTTTATTTGTAAAATATACGTGAAACCTAACGTTATGGGTATCGATTCCTTCGCCCATACACTAGTTTTTTTTTACTTTTTTGAAAAAAATTCAAATGTCAAAGGAATATCTAAGTTTATTAATATTATGAATATTTAAGTTTGTTAATATAATGAGCGCACACATTATCTGGCGCGCACTATATATGGACGGTTTTCAGTTTTTTTTTTTTATTTTTTTTTTAAATCGAACTTTAAATTAAGTCGTAAATACAAAAAAGAAGTGTAGCCTATTTTTTTAAAAGTTGGTTGAATACAAGTATACGGATATCCTGATATATGTTATACCTTAATGTTGTTTTAAGATAGCGCACATTAGCAGGCCGGATTAGAGGTTGGAGGCATTGCGGCCAGCGCCTAGCTCTTTTTTTTTCAAATAAAATGAAATAAAATTTTTTTCAGTCTTGTTTTCTATTAATATACGTCAGAACGATGAACAATCTATAAGTCGTGTTCGTACAAAGTACAAGTAAAAGAGTAAAAAAATATTTTTAACAAATGTTTGCGAGTGTTTACTAGTCGGAATTTAAAATGTTTTTTTACTAAGTTTCTAGTATGGTTGCATACCTATATGGGTGTGTATCTCGTATGGGTGGGTATTCCCCCGTGTTGGTCCGGACTTTGCAGAATAGACCATCTGCAATCCTGCCAGGCAGCTCATAAAAGGCGAGCATAGGCCTACCGTCACTAACATTGTGACATCCTACTAGGTGGTAGAGTTTCGCAGCGACTCACCCGGATTGGTACCACCGCCTTACATACTCCTGCCACCATAACGTCCAATGCTTGCCGTTGACGTGTTCCAGTTAGGAGAGTAAGGTAGCCGGTAAACTTACTTTTGCTCGAGGCCTAACATCCCTACCTCAGGTTGGCAGCGCAACATTACCACCTTTAGTGTCTCTAGGCGGCGTTAATTTCTTACCATCAGGAAAACCGTCTACTTGTTTGCCTTCGAATATCATAAAAAAATGGATGCCTTACACACAATTTGCTGTTTATTTGGTTGGGTCGGAACGCAACGCGCCTTTTTTCTGCACCGGATTTTGTGCAGCACCCCAATGCAGTCTTTAATCACCAAAGAGGAGAACATAAACGATATCAATAATGTGACTAGCGGGCTAATGACATTTTAATGCCAAAGTTTTGTAGACAACTACAAGAGGCGCTGTCCATATTTCACGATTCTGAAGTAGAATATCCACCAGGAAGCCGTAGACTACTACTGGATGTTAGAGAGGTAGAGGTACTCACTAGAGTGAGTTAGCAATATTTGGAATTAACATCAGTTCTTTGTTAAGAGGGTAACCTCCAGGAATAGTCTATATCTTCATGGTTGCTACGCTTCTTTTTAACTCTACTTTATATTGTTGAGTAACAAAAATCCACCGATGCGATACAGCTTGGCCACCTGAGTGTGGTTTGCAATGCGATGTGCCCGACCCGACACGCTCCGCCCCATCCATTTGGATGCTAGTCATGTCAAAATTAGGGGATCCACTGGGATTAAAACATTGGTTTGCATCCTTGTGTAACGTAGATTTAATCCAAATATTTATTTGTTTCAAACACGTCTTCTATAAAGGTCACCTTTGTGGAACACGTGTTTGAGGCGTGATTGAAACCGTCTAGATGTGGCTTAAGTAGTCTGTTGTTAGACAACTTACTGACACACACCCAAACTCAAATTTTCAGTCTGATATATATCTTCTAAAGTATCGCACCATTTATTGACTAACAGGGCTCTTACCATGAGTTTACAGCTTGTCAAGTTTACTATACTCGCTACCTACCGTCTCTGTAAATTATTTGTATGAAAACTTTGAACGGCGCCGCTATTGGTAACTAAGAGAAACACATTTTTAATTGTCATAGACTTAGGTCTATGACAATTTTGGTCTAAAAATGTGTTCTAAACACGTAACTTACCGAACGTAATCTATACCAGATCACGGTAAAGGCTCATTGATAGGTTTTTTTACAATAATCTACATCCTTCTTTGTCTTTTACAATGAAAAACGTTATGCTGGCAGGTGTAGGTAAATAGATGCTACCAAACGAAATACGGTGTCAGGAATAGGTAAAGTTTAGCTACCAAACAGAGTGGAGTAAGGGTCATCGCAATAACCTATCACCTAGCCCGATTTATTTTACTTTGATTTGACCCAGCAATAAAATAAGAATATTCCGCAAACGGCAATGGGTTTGTTGCCTACCGACACCAACTTATTCTGTTAGTGTATGTGTTAAATGTTTCAGTTTAGGTATAAGTCATGATGGACGCCCTTTGAACAATTGCAAGGACCGAACAAATATTATGGCTTCCAAGTACCCACAAAATCTACCAAAATCCTGGTCAGCCTGCAGTAGACACTATTTGCAGCAATACTTAAGGTAACTTGATACACTTTAAACAAAGTATACATTTCTTTATATAAAACTAGGAGATAGTACAGCAGTAGAGTAATGTACAGCAACTTGCCTAGGTAGTGATACACTGCCTAGTGTATTCCTCCTGCCATAATGAGTGTTTTTGACAGTGTCAGTTTTCATTCCTGAGAGTAATGCAACTAGTAGGTCTACATTATATCTAAAGCCCTAAGACAGCAACGCACCTATACCATTTATGTTAATCATTCAAGCGCTTAGCGTTAGCGGAGTAAAAATGCAATAAACTGAATTCAATTTCAGATATCATGTTGTTGATTGGTACACAAAAATTCAGTACCTTCGTTAATTTACCTGGGATTCCTCGGGATTAGGCCATTTCAAATACAAAATTAATATTTAAAATCGGTTCACAAATTACGGAAGAATCTATTAGCACAGGTAAATAAAAAAACGCAGGACTCGAACATACACCCCATTCAGTTTAAGTAAGTTATTTCAAACACAAACGTTATATTTCAAATCAGTTCACAAATAACATAAAAATCTATTAACAAAGGTACATAAAAACATCGTAGTGGGGTAAAATTAAATAATTGAAATACCCAATGGTAAGAAAACCGTGTATCCTGTAAACACCAAAATAGTGACGGATCGTTGCCATCCTGAAGTAAGGGCTTTTCTGCTTGAGAGAAATTGGGTTTATATTATATTTATGAAGTGCGAAACAAACAAGATAATGACAAGTGCTGAATTTATGGCTGCAGGAATAATTAGTGGTACCAGGCGAAATATCGAAAATATTTCATTAATGTTGTCACTAGCAAATATACTCAAATTTACAATTAATATCTGTAATGGTACACTGGAAATTGAAAATATAAGTATATATTAGTAATAAACAATAATGCTGAGTTTGGATTTTAAAGTAGTTTTTTTTATTTTTCAGGAGCAAAAAGGCGTGGTGTGTGAAGTCTGATACCAAAATTACTATTTTACAATAAACATGAAAACTTTGGACCCTTTTTTACAAAAATTGCGCGGACGAGGAGTATTAAATTTGGCAAACTTAATATTATAAATTAATAACTTTTACTTTATGTGTAGAAGAAATGCAGAACGCTAATATTTTCAATAATAATGCTCAAGTGCATTAAATCAAAAAATAAAACTACGCTTAGTACCATGCTTGGTCCGGGCTCCTTTGCAGAATAGACCATCTGCCTTCCTTGCCAGGCATCTCGTAAAAGGCGAGTATAGGCTTACCGTCACTAACATTGTGACATCCTACTAGGTGGTAGAGTTTCGCAGCGACTCGCCCGGATTGGTACCACCGCCTTACCTATTCCTACCGCCATAACGTCATGACGTGTTCCGGTTTGGAGGGTATGGTAACCGGTAAACTTACTTTTGCTCGAGGCTTAACATCCCGACCTCAGGTTGGCAACGCACCATTTCCACCTTTGGTGTCTCGAGGCGGCGGGAATTTCTTATCATCAGGAAATCCGACTGCTTATTTGCCTTCCTATATCATATAAAAAAGCTTTTGATACACACAAACGAATATATTAATGATAACGATAAAAGATCACAGATGGCGCACAAATTATATATTCCTGAAGTTTAAACAAACTCGGTAGTTGGTCTTGACAAATGAAGGTGGCGTTCTTTTTAAAAAAAAATTTAAAATTTATTTCGCTCGAATTTCGACAAATGGGCGAATAGTATAAATAAACTTTCATTTACTGTTTGTTATTTTTTGATATTGAAAGGCAAACAAGCAGACCGATTACCTGATGGTAAGATATTCACGCCGCCTAGAGACACCAAAGGTGGTAAAGCTGAGTTGCAAACCTTAGGTCGGGATGTTAGACCTCGAGCAAAAATAAGTTTACCGGCTACCTTATCCCCTGTACTGGAACACGTCAACGGCAAGCGCTGACATTGGCGACAGGAATAGATAAGGCGGTGGTACCAATCACTCCTCAGTGATTCCCACCTAGTCAGATGTCACGGTGTTAGTCGCGGTAAGCCTATGCTCACATTTTACGAGAATCCTAACACAGGAAGAAAGAACACAAGGAGAAAGAAGGAAAGGAAGAGAGTCTAATCTGCAATAGAGCCCGGAACAACATGGGGAAAAAACTAAAACCAAAAACTTGTTATCCAAAAACCACCGCCTGGCATATTTTTCTAACAGTATGTTCAAAAATACAAATTGCAAATAATAGTTTTCAGGAACTTTAGTTTTGTTTTTAACAATCTCGATCCTCGCTAAGGTACAATAATACTATTACTTAATCTGTAGATAAAGGTGCATGGATATGATGGTTCACTAGGATCAAGTCCCGTCTTTCAATACTAAATTAGTAAGTAGAATAATTATATCTAACCAACTATGTACCGAAAAATAGATACTTTAGTTTGTTACCACTGAATCGAAGGATAGAGAGGGCTATTGTCTCAGCTTCTTGCAGAGACAATTTATTCATAAAATATTCTATGCGTTATATATTAAACTACACTTACCTAATTATTGTACATAATATTATGTAGTAGGTACCTAAGTAGTTTCTTTTGGCAGCTATTATTAGTTTTACAGACTTTACTTGCTACCTATATCTACAGGACTTGAAAATCATGGCGTCATGTAACTCGTAAGTATTGTAATAGCAACAGCAGAAGCCGAGAGCAACTAACAAATTTTAAAAGGTATAACATACATGCAACGTTTAATATGTATCTGAGTTCCAAGAACTACTAGCTTCTTTTATTAGCTTCATCCAAGTTTTATATTTTTTACTCTCCGAAAAAAAACTTTTAGGGCAATCAGAGTAAGTATTAAGTACCCTATATGTCACACAGAATTTATCTCGGGAAATTATCTCCACGCTAGTTTTATTGAGTTCGTTAGTTTTTATTCAAGTTTATGTGTGAAAGCGTAAAAGACTTTGGTATTTTTAATATAACTAGGTATAAATAGGTATATACCGTTTCTAAATAATTACTCTATAGGTGAAAACCGTATAAAAAAGATAGATATTACTTAGATCAATAGGGCTTACTTTTGAAATTTGGTTTCACGCTACCTAATTGGAAATTGGCTCATATGTCCATGTCATATCCATGTAGGTATAGTACCTAGTACTAGGTAATTAAACTATTATGCACTTCGGCTATATTCGTCAAGCTTCGGAAATCCGAATGTATTTTAAAGCTATCTATAGGTTTAAAGTTGTTATAACAACTAATTAATCATTTCGCTTAAATTTAGATTAGGTCAGCCAAATTAAAAACAAAAGTATAAAGTGTAAATAGAGTAAAAAGTGTAAAGCCGAAGCGCATTATTTAAACATTAGTACTGTACTGTTAGAGAAGAGAAGAACTGTCGCCTCTGTAGTCTAGCGGTCCGGCTTTGGACTTGACTTTATAAGGTTCGATCCCCAGGTCGGGCAACGAGACATATTAGGAAATTGGTATTATTAATTTTTTAGTAGAAATAACGTTGCCCGGGATTGGATGTATGTGCTCTGGTGGCGATAGGCTTGCCACCTATCTCATTGTGGGACTTAGTGTCTTCGGTTAGGCGTGGGTGCCCTGGTTGTGCCTCTGTCTACGTCTGTCTATAGATAAAGATAGGCATTCTAGAGATTGTTGCTAAGTTATTTTTGTTAATCATTGGAAAATAAGTGATTGTCTGGTTAGGGGCCATCCATAAATTACGTCACGCGAATTTTAGGACTTTTCGACCCTCCACCCCTCTTTCCCCCCTAATGTGACGTCACACATTTTTCAAACTTATGCATGTATCTAAAATAATCAAAAGAAAACACAAAAAAATTACGCAAATTAGGCATCATTAGTTCTGTGACAGTGTGATTTTAATTGCAAGTTAACTCAATTAGATTCATGATATATTAACCATGTGCTAAATGCCTACATTTTTTGTAGAATAATGGCTGATTTTTTATTAAACACTGAATTCCAACCTGTTTACATAAAGTACGTAGGTATTTCCAGCTTTGCATTAAAAGTGAGAAAGTAAAAGAATGTTTGCATGTTTAATGTTGTTTAAACTTTGAAGTAATTGAAGTTAGTTAGTTCACATATAAATTTCGTGTTCTAGTATTTTATACTGTGACGTCACAAGACTTTCGATCCCCCCTGCCCCTTGTCACATAATGTCACATTAAGATGATACCCTCCCCCCCCTATTAACGTGTGACGTAATTTATGGATGGCCCCTAAATGATATCAAGCAGAAGTAGTAATATTGGCCGTTAGTGTCTTTGACTAGTCGTGGTTGGTTGTACGCTTGTACCTCTGCCTACATCTTCGGGGATATGGGCGTAAAGATATTTTTTAGTCAAGTGGGTGCGTAATAAAATTAGCATGAACGTCTGTCGGTAGTAATTACATGAAACTTATTAATAACTACCTATCCCGGCGAACTTCTTTCCACCCGTTAAGTATGGGCAATAATAAAGTAATATTTTTCCCATTTCCCTGCAACTTTCAAAGTTTTTTCTTCATAAAAATCTTCTCCTGATAATAACTAACACAATAAAAAAAGAATTAGCCAAGTCGGTCCAGTCGTTCGGAAGTAATGCGCTTACCAACACATTTACCGATTCATTTTTATTATTAATAATAATATTAAAAAAATAATTAATCATTGGCCCTAGCGGTGCGTGAACAGTTTCCTAAAATGGAATATGATAATCACCTCTGTCGACAGTAACAAAAGTTACTTTCTTGTTGCACTTTTACCTTATAGAACTTTCGCATAAACTTTCGGTTTTGTATATCACCGGAATACTAACACAGTAATTGTTTGCAGACGTGACTTGAATGTAACGTTTTCTAATGGCTATAGCGACGATGATTTTAAAATCACTTATCTGTGATTGGTAAAAAGAAACATATTATACTTATGGCAAAAAAAGCATCGTAAGGCCCTTTTCTTTTCTTTGTATGATATGTTGCCAACCTCGCGGTTTTTACAAATTCACCGGGCTTTGTGGGCCGAACAGAGTGCTCAGCCCGAGACATCATTATTTAGATGGATTGGACTGTTCCCTACAACATCAGGCACAAGGGCTGTGTGTAGGTACTGCGTTCTGGTTTCTGGTTGGATTTGGTGGAGGAGTAGTGGCTCGTCGCTCGGCATTAGCCACCGGGCGCAGAAGAGATCCCCGAAAACGTAGGCAAAAGCACAACCAGGGCACCCACGACTAGCCGAAGATACTAAGTCCCACAATGTGATGAAAATTAAAAATACACATTTCTTTTTCATTTGCCCGACCTGGGGATCGAAACGAGAACCTTAAGAAGTAAGTTCTAATTTCAGGCGGTAATACCACAGAGGCTATGAACTTATAGCGAATAAAATAAAAAACTTCGCGCCCACATTCCTGTAGAGGTAGCCTCTGCCTCTACAGGCAGGCTCTAATATACCTAGCGTCTATTGTTAGCCTTCTAACACCACAAAATATACAGGGGTCGAACAGCAGACCCTAAAGAAGCCAGAGCGTAGTGATTTTTTTTGCAGTTACATTTTTTTATTTTTTTTTTATACCACGCTACCACGCTTTGGCTTCCTCAGGGTATTTTGTTATGGCATCCTGTTTAAAAACCGTACTTAGTACATATAGATACTTTTTTGGAACTTCTTTTACAAAAATCAAAACTTCACATAATCTTGCAGAGTCGGTTAAAATCAAGTGTAAATAAGCTTGCGCGCATTGTATCTCTGAGGCATGACGAATTTACCGTACTCCTTTGTCTTTTAATACAAATAAGTTAACAATGCTGCTAACAGTCTAGGTCAGTAGGACGCTGTTTATGGGAAACCACAGATAAAACAGACTGACAGGAAAAGTAACATTAGCTACAAGAAAAGTTTTTAACCGCACACCTATATGAATCTCATTTTTTTTTCATAAAATTGAAAGAAAAACAACGGGCGGATTTTCTGACAGTAAAAAATTCACCCCACTTTGAGACACAAAAGGTGGTAGTGGTGCGTTGTCAACTTGAGGCCTTACCGGCTACATTATCCTCCTAACCGGAACACGTCATGGCAAGCGCTGACGTTATGGCAGCAGGACTTAATTCGAGCGAGTCACTGCGAAACGCTACCACCTAGTCAGATGTCATGGTGCTGGTGACGATAAGCCTGTGCTCGCCTTTTACGTGCTGCCTGGCAGGAAGGCAGATTGTCTGTTGTGCAAAGGAGCCCGGACTAACACGGGGAAAACCTCGTGTCACTGCATAGGTGGTCTGCTTTTCTGAAACGGCAAAACTGATGTTTACCTACTTGAATATATGGGTAAGTAATATATCGTAATTTATATTTAATGCCACTAGGTATTATACCAGGACCGGTTTTAAGAGAGGGCAACCCAGGGAAAAGTTCCGAAATCAAAAAGACAAAATGGGAAAGCAATGCTTTAATTTATATAAATTGTTAGTAGCTGCTAATGTTAAGCGATATGAAGTTCGCCGGGTTGGCTATTAAAAAATAGTTTTTTTCACAAAAATGTACGCATGGAAATCGTGATGCAAGAGATAAAATAACATAATATAATCAAATTACACAATAACAACATAATATACAGAGATCAGTTATGGAGATAAGCACACCTATGCATGTTAAATCTCTGTTTGCTATTATTTGTGTATGGTCAATTCCGAAAATACACAATATAAGCGAACGATCATATAAAAATGTGCATTAACTTTTGTATCTGACTGTACATGTAAAATAAAATTTAATGTTTAATAGCAGTTTTGGCGAGATCGAAAGAAATATTTTTATAATTTTTGCACAGTTTTTTTATAATTAGTGAATTTCGTGAACACTTTGAGTAAACATGTAGTTTAGCATTTTTTGTAGCATTATCTGTAATTTTGTTCTGTTATAGTGCAAAACTAAAGTATTTATGAAGAAATTTCAAATTAGTGTATTCTCGATTCCGACAAATCTCACCATACTACCGCGCACTCTACCTAAGTTCATGATATGACTGATTATCGGATAATGTTAATAATGTATCTCTTAAAATGGATTTCAAGCAATCTAGATACAAAATAATTGCCGTATTTATCCTGTCCACAGATATGTTATTGGCAAGCGATAACATAAAAATGGATTAAAATATCAATCTTGGACAGCAAGTTTAGATTAGGATTGGTTATTAATATTGGCCGTAAGTCGACACATATGTTATTGTAATATTATATAGATGAATCGCTTAATGTGTTGGTAAGCGCATAACTTCCAAGCGACTGCACCGATTTGGATATTTTTTTGTATTAGTTATTATCGGGAAAAGGTTCTTATGAAAAGGGAAACCGGGAAAATAACAGGGAAAATGGGAAAACAATACTTTAATTTTCCCAGACAAACTAAACAAATAAAAACTGTTCAATAATTAATTAGTTTGCGTAATCAGGCAATAATTTGATGCAATTTAATTAATCATAACTAATGCTCTCGCATATGCTAAAACTAAAATAGCCCAGTATCGTCTTTTTCCACTGGTTCGGACAGGAACCGAGTAAATACCGATCTGATTTAGCAACTAACTAGGTGCACTATTGTTATTAGGTATGTACCTACTCGCTTTTAATCCGGTATCCGGTTATTATCGGTTTTTTAATTTGCTAAATGGGACTGGTACAGTTTTTGCAACTCTCGAATGCGATTTGGTGTTCTCTGTGGCGTGTCCTTCTACAAAAAAAGTATCTTCACGTCCACATCCGAGAAGATGTAGGCAGAGCCACAACCAGGACACCCACGACTAGCCGTAGACACTAAGTCCCACAATGTAATAGGTGGCAAGCCTATCGCCAACCGGTCACATATCAAATCTCGAGCAACGTTTCTATTTTATAAAATTGGAAAAACCAAATTTTGTTGTGTGTTGCCCGACCAGGGAATCGATCCCGGGACCTCATGCAGTCAAGTACCTGGACCGCTAAACCACAGAGGCGACAAATTTGACAAGGTTGGCGAAGGGCATGACAAGTTGTTTTCCTTCCTGAGTGATACTGTTGCGGTGGTGGGTAGTGGGAGCTTAGAGCTCTGTATTATCGATGGTGCCTGATGGCCACCGCAAGAAACACCACTACCTTACCGAACAAACGTTCAAGGTAGGTCGGCGTAAGCTGAAACAGGTGTCATGTGTGGAAGGATGGCGCTATCTTAGGGTGGAATTCACGCCCAATGGATGCTCAACGTTAGAGTGTGGCATCGCAGTGGCTCTGTCCAATATCACGAAGGCCCCACTGAAACCGCAGCAGCGGTTGGAGTTAGTGAGGAGCCATCTGATACCGAAGTTTTTGCATGGCCTTGTGCTGGGCAGAATCTCCGATGACAGACTGTGAGCACTCGACGTACAGATCCGAAGTTGGGTGAGGAAATGGTTAAGGCTTCCGCATGATGTACCTACTGGGTACTTTCATGCTGCAATTAAAGACGAAAGATTGGTGGTACCTTCGTTGAGGTCGGCGGTACCGGATCTCGTTTTGCAACGATTCGGGGCGCTGGCTAATTTGAAGTGGACCGTTGCCAATGCTGCCGCTAAATCCGATAGGATTCGGAACAAATTGCGCTGGGCCAGTAAAATGGTACATTAATTCACCAAAGAGAATCCTAGAACACGTCAAAATGATGTGCGGCGCTATTGGGGCGAGGTGCTGCATGCTTCAGTTGATGGATGAGTAGGGGCAGTCGAATTAGTAGAGTCGGAGTTGCTGTGTCGTGCTGGTTGCATGGTCACGAAAACTACCGCTCACACCATTCAGCAGTGTCACAGAACACACGGCGGCCGCATTGAGCGTCACAATTGCGTCGTCGGAGTCATCGCTAAGGCGTTGACGGGTTCAGGGTGGATGGTGGAAGAGGAGCCTAAGCTCAGGACCTCTTGTGGGGTTAAGAAGCCCGATATCATTGCCAGAAGGGAGGGTACTGGTATATTTGTAGATGCGCAGGTTGTCTCGGGCCAGCGCTCGCTTGATGAGTCTCATCGGTCCAAGCGTCGTAAGTACGGCGGGGACGATGAGCTTGTTGGGCTTGTGGCAGGTAGACTGGGGTTCCCTAAGAAGCGTGTTCAATGTACATCATGTACGATATGTTAGCGTGGTGTGTGGAGTGGTGCTTCCGTTAGGGAGCTGAAATCACTTTTTTGGCTGACGAGTTCCACTCTGTCTGTAATTCCAGCTTTGGTGTTGAGAGGCTCTCACATGAACTGGACACGGTTCAACCAGATGACGACCGTTACCAGGAGGTCGTCGGGCGTATAAGTCGAGGCCCGCGGTTTTAGGGGTCGCTGCAGAACCCCGGGGTGTGTGTCACCCAATAGTTTTTTTATTTTATTCAATTAAATAAATAAATAATAAATAAATATCCCTGGACAAGTCACACAAATTGAATCTAACCCCAAAGTAAGCAAATTATGTGCTTGTGTTATGGGTGTTAGTCAACGATACTAATACACAGAAATACTTAAATAGATACCAGAATAAATTTAATAAACACCCAGACCCGGAAACGCAGACATCTAAATGTTCATCACACAAATGCCTGCCCCGGTCGGGAATCGAACCCAAGCCTCGCGGTTGGTCGACGTAGTTAGGCGAGTAGGCTAGCCACTCGACCAACGAGGCGGTCAATAATAATAGCACACGTAATAGGAATTCAAATATTCTCCAATTCAGACCCTTAAAACCTAACGTAAATTAGATTAGTAACCATATTAATTTATTAAATATAAGTATTGCTAAGTGTCAATTAATCAATCTTTCCCTTGCAGGTTCTACCAAGCACATCCACATGTCATCAATCTGCACAATGTCACTTGTTGGTTACGGGAGGTTTATAGGAAACGTGGGTGCTCTCGTTTAATTCCATTATGATTAATACCGGCTCCGTCCGGGTCACTACGATCGAACGCATTGTGGAGTTTGTCGTATGGTCCCAATGGGTGATGCAACATAGAGTTGTCACATGCGAAGGAAGTGACAATTTATATTTCCCCAGCTCTTACGTAATTCGAGGTCTGGTCGCGGTGGCAGGTGGAGGAGACCTTAGCAAGGCTTGTCACATTCTGTGTCATTTGGAAGACTTGTCGCATCAACAGTAGCACTGCTTACGCGGAATTAGCAAAATAAAGGCTTTTGCTACATCTGTTTCAATAAAATCTTAATTGTACATAAAAATCATAAGCATGTTACAAATTTGATATTACACTGAAATCAGTGTAATATGTTACAATTTTATGATTTTTATGATTTATTTAAACATAATATATCGCCTCTGTGGTCTAGCGGTCCGGGTGTTGGACTTGACTGCATGAGGTCTCGGGTTCGAATCCCGGGTCGGCCAACAAAAAGAAAATTGGGTTTTCCCACCTTGGGCTTGCCACCTGTCACATTATGGGACTTAGTATCTTCGGCTAATCGTGGGTGCCCTGGTTATGCCTCTGCCTACCTTTTCGGGGATATGGGCGTGAAGATACTTTATAATTTATATAAAAGGTAGTTTTATCGCTAACAAGCGATCTCCTGCAAACAACCGACGTTAAAAGATATATCAAAGTATAATAGCGACTTAACTATCGCACTTTAGTTCATTATACCTAATCTTAATCATATTTGAACTATTAACAAAAATAGATTACAATAACAATAGTAAAAATATTCAACATAAAATTAAAATACAACATGTCAACTTAAATGCAAATCTTCACATAGATAATTTCGAAATTTAGGTACGTTCCCGTCATCAA
This sequence comes from Calephelis nemesis, assembly GCA_002245505.1. Taxonomy (NCBI): domain Eukaryota; kingdom Metazoa; phylum Arthropoda; class Insecta; order Lepidoptera; family Riodinidae; genus Calephelis; species Calephelis nemesis. Next base: position 353,513 of record NJDD01000667.1, on the reverse strand, counting down.
TTAAAAAAGAAATGTATTTTTTTACACAACTGTACTTAGCACTCTTTCTTAATCCTCTGTTAAGTTCAAATTAAGTATCATAAAAGTGAATTAATTTTCTCGAAATTTAAATCAGAATAATTACCGACATATAACTTTCATTGTTCCGCTTCATACATGCATGTATAATGAGTTTTGAAAATAAGAGAAACAGTGAAAATGTTCTGCGCTCTTCCGCATCGCTTAATATGCTACGAGTGTTACGGAACAGAAGTGGTGTGGAGTGTTTTATTTTTGACATTTATTTTATAAATTTAAACAAGCAGATTTTTGATGTTGATAAACAAAGGTCAACTATTGACACCAAAGATATTAAGGCCTCTTGAAATAATATTTTTATTTACTATTCAATCTTTTGACGACATTGGTGGTAATTCTGCTGTTCACAAACTAAACTTATTTTAGATGCATGCTATCTTTCTTAAATGAAACAAAAACAAAAGAGATAAATCGTTTTAGATACGTCAGATTAGTCCGAACATATTGTCAAATCGCGATGTTTTTAATCGACGTTTTCCGAGTAATAGTTTATACGTGAGTAGCAATAACGTGTACGGTCTAATTTGACAGCGCTA
>NJDD01000667.1:329145-350722 GCA_002245505.1 Calephelis nemesis | reverse complement strand
TGGGAAAATTGGGAAAAAACACGGAATTTTTTTTTGCATTTTGTTCGTTGCAAATGGTTTTGGGGTTAAACATACACATTTTTACGTTATTAGGTAGCCGAATTCTCATGGATCCTAAAAATATATACATTTATATGTTTTTAATACATAAATCGAAAGATATCGTCGTATTTCCGATTTCCCGCCATTTTTCTCAAAACGTGTGTGTGTGTGGACGATTGGGCGGCAAAATCGCTTATGAGTGGACTGTTGACTGGGCTGTCCAAACTTTTTTAAAACTTTTTGAAGTGGAACAATTTTGTCATTAACAATTTTTGAAAACCTTTCTATTGGATTTGGGTGTGATGATAATATATATACTATAACCCTCGATAAATTGTCTATTTAACACTAAAAGCTTTTTTTTAAATCGGAGCTGTAGTTCCTAAGATTAGAGCATTCAAGCAAACAAACTCTTCAGCTTTGTAATATTAGTATACATTACCTTTTAAATAATTTGTTATAAATTTGATTTAATAAACAGAAAAAAGATGGACAAAATAGTTTTTGCATTTATTTTTTCAGTAAATATAATTATACTTAGCAAAAATTATTTGTGAATAGTTAAAGTATTTATTCAAAAAACAACCGCAATAACAAGCTCTATAGAAAGTTTTGTTCTACTCAATGGCAGAGATTGTATTCGATATGTCACATGTGCTCTATCCCATTCATTGTTACCTTTCTACCCAGTATAGTATTCTCTCATTTGTTTATTGTTCCAGCCCAAGCGAAACAACGAAAAAATAAAAGAAAGCTACCTGTCAGTTACCACATACAATTTCGTCTTGTTAGACGTGAAACGAATTAAATGATTACACGACTGCCTAAAAAAGTATATAGTTTTCAGGGTTCAAGTATGTACTTAGTAATGTGTGTGTTTCTGTAGTGTAGTTTCTTTATTCATCCATAATATTGTGAGAGTCATCTAATATATATAATGACCCTAGCTAAAATAAAAAAAGACGGGTTGCAGTCCGGGAGTGCCGGCAGAAGTGAAAACTTGAATATTAACATTGTGCATTTTTGATTTTTTGGAATGGTTAGGAAATAATTTTGCACGAATTGCTTTAACTATTATTATCGGTATGAAAGTACTATCATTTATGCACAAATATTATTTTGATATCAATAAACTGCGTTTGGCTTGAAAAAAAGTCGCTAAAGTAAGACCACGTGACGGCTAGGAGCGTCGGTATATTATTTTCTATACAACTAACATTGCTCGTCATAGAGAAATGTCTGTTGATATTATACGTATCTGCGAGAATGTAATGGTAGACATAATGCGGCGTATGATCCATTGCACATCCTATATTCTTCGGAAATATCTAAGCAATGCAATGCAAAATTAGCAATGAATGAATTTTATTTTAGATCTCGCGCTGTCTTATTCGCGTATGCGCAATGCGACGTCTTACGATCTGACGATCTGACGCAAGATTAGAAGTTTTTACCCATTCCAAAAAAGGTGCGCAAGGCCGCTAAAGAAGTTTTCACTCAAAAAATTAATTATTATTGCTATGTGTCGCCATTATTCGCTTTTAAAAAAATGAAATAAAACATATTAATCCAAGCAAAGATTTTAATGATCACATTCCAAAAATATGTAACTTATATTTAACATTTTGCGTAATCGTTTTTTTAATAATAATTAGTAGTTTAATATTTAGTTCATTTAAAATGAATCCTCATATATTTATACGCTTACATTACAGATAATATATGTATTAAGTTTATTAAGTTTTTAATGCAATTATTATTATATGCAAACTACAAATTCTAATGTAAATCAACGCAGGTAGCCGTTGATTATAGCGTTGATATCCAATTACATTTTTATAATGGTTCAATTAACAATCGGTAGATATGTACCTACACGGATGTCGGCCTTTGCGTGATAAAACTGAAAAATTTGGATTTATGTTTTTTCTACGTATTTTTTCAGGATAAAAAGTATCCTATTTTATGCCCAGAACAATAAGGTATAATTATACCAGGTTTCATCGAAATCGAACCGTTACTTTTCACATGATGCCCGAACATACAGACAGACAGACAGACAAAAAAAAATTTAATCACATATTTGGGTTTGGTATGGATCCAGTAACACCCCTGCTATTTATTTTTTTAATATTTTCAATGTACAGAATTGACCCCTCTACAGATTTATTATATGTAGGTATAGATAATGCGATAGGTACAAAATGTTAGTTGCTCAAGTACTTGTAAGCATCTACGTTTTTTACCAATTTTAAAACAAGATAAGGATATGGTCCAATTTAAAATTAAGTGCACATTAGATATCCTGGTTTATGAGTTACGTTTAATAATACGAAATTAGAAACGACTCAAAAATTATCAATTCGTTAATAAAATCAAAGTTTGTCAGTAAAACTAAAAAAGTTTTTACATTTTTTTATGATATTGGAAGGCAAACAAGCAGACGGATTTCCTGATGGTAAGAAATTTACTCCACCTTGAGACACCAAAGGTGGTAATGGTGCGTTGCCAACCTGACGCCGGGATAGGTAAGGCGGTGGTACCAATCTGGGCGAGTCGCTGCCACAGACCACTTGGGGTATGTGGTCTGTGGTCGCTGCGAAACTCTACCACCTAGTCAAATTTCACGTTGTTCATGACGGTAAGCCTATGCTCGCCTTTTAAGAGCTGCCTGGCAGGAAGGCAAATGGTCTTTTCAGTTTTCTAGAAAGGAGCCCGGACCAACGCGGGGAAAAATTACACATCATTTTATATATAAAAAATTTATTTGTTATTGCTTTTAACTCTAATACGGAACAGATGTTACAAAATAGACTTAAAATTAATTAAAACAAAGAAAAAAAAACGGCAAGTTTATCTTTAATAAAAGATATTTCTTCCAGCCAACTCGTAAAAAGAAAGTAGTAAATGAAAGAAGTAGACCTGGTGTACAGATAAATAAAATACTAAACATATATCCCCTACTAATAAAACTTACGCGGCCGCTAAGTTACACACCAGATCAACGAGCGAGTAAGTTTTATAAGTAGGAGCAACCCTATTTAAAAAAACTTACATCACATAAAGAACTAAACATGAACATAAGTATTTGTAGGTATCGAGCATAGAACACATTGAAGAAGTAAAATACATACACATATTTACAAGTTTATAAACTTCTGGAATTTCGGTAAAAGTATTTAATTTTTGAGTATCGTTTTTCATCAATTTATACTATACTAGTTTCCACTCGCGGCTTTGCTCATGTACCAATTTTTATGTTTTGTGAAATGTAGCTTAGATGCTATTCTAGTGTATGAACTACATTTCTGTGAAGTTTTATCTAATTCGTCGCCTCTGTGGCCTAGCGGTTCAGGTATTGGACTTGACTGCATGAGGTCCCGGGTTCGAATCCGGGTCGGGCAGCAAAAAGAAAATTTTATTTTTCCAATTTTTTAATAAAAAAAAATGTTGCTCGGGATTGTATATGTGCCCGGTTGTCGATAGGCTTGCCACCTATCACATTGTGGGACTTAGTGTCTTCGGCTAGTCGTGGGTGCCCTGGTTGTGCCTCCGCCAACCTCTTCGGGGATATGGGCGTGAAGGTACTTTTTTATCTAATTTATGCGTGAAAGAGTAACAAATATCCATAAATTCTTACAAATGTTCGAATTAACATTATAAGTATGATACACACAACTTAATTCTAATTAAGCTAAAGTAAAATTTAAACATCAAAGTTCATGAATATCGTTATATAGCGTTAAGTAACGAAACTAATTTATAGCAATGCTTCGCTCATATCATGAACTTTCACTCGCGCTTTGCAGCAAATGGCTGGGTATGGATCCACTGCCTTACTTATTCCAGCTGCAATAATGAATCTTCATCTTCCGGCCTGGTGGGTACGATAGTCTGTAGTATTGCACAATAGGTCTAATATCCACATCCACAGTACATCGTCTCACCTGTAACTTCTATGGTTTCTATAAACCACGGTTTGCTGATACTTTCAGCAGAGCCCTGACTATATTTTGTATATAATTATTATTTATATTGTTCATTGACCTCTCTCATAAAAATGTTTATTTATGGCTAGTGCGATGTATTTTGCAACTCAATATACATGAAGGTTTTTTTAATTAATATGAATTTCATTTTGTATTTTTTTAACATATTTTGTAGATAATGTTTTCATAAATTTCAAATATTTAAACTTTAACAATTTTATGTGTATAATGCCTTATATTATTAATCACGTAACACCATTTTTGCCGGTGCGTTGCACATAAGTTTAGTTACAAATCCTAAAATGTACATTTTTCTGGGTATTTCCAGGTATTTTATTTATTTATTTCTTAAATACTTTACTCCACACAAAAAGCGAAAATATCAAAACTTAATGAGGAGTCAAAATACGCAAAAGACGGGCTCATATCTAACTACAAAAAATTCTTCTAGCCAACCCAAAACGAAATAACATATTATGAAAAAAAATGGAAGGCATCGTGTACAAAAAGCCATTATAGTTGTACTTAGCAAAAATAAAAAAATATATTTTAATTTAGTATGTACAAATAAAATCGACACAATCATCATTATTAAAAATATCTCTTTGTTTTGATTTTAGCACTTGTCCCGTGTTTGGTAAATTATTCCAGATCCAAATCTTCCCCTTTTTATTCTTAAGCCAGCAAATGCCATCTTAAAAAGCTACACATGATATTTATGGTAGTCTAATTCAAAGGCTCAATATATATGACATAGAAAAAGAAAAAAAGAAATACGGAGATCGATAAAAGGGGCGTCAGGGGCCGCCTATCAATCGGCAGCCCCTAACTTTACCGCTCACCATTGTCATGTTCCATGCTGGAGTGTGTGGTAGCCGGTAGACCTGGACATGTAGCCAAGACGCTGTTCTCTATGTAACTACGCAGCAGTAGCATCAATAGTATGCATATGCGGCGGGTCTCATTTCCATCACGAAAGTCGTCCACTTACTAGCTAAGGTATATCATAAAAATAGGTGAAAGTATTACGAAGTGACGAGTAAGAATAAAACAAACATAGAGATAATTTTATACAATATCTGCTTATTTAACAGGCTATTCCAAAGGTAAAACTTTATTATGTCACCAATACCGTGACCTTTAACGAGCTTGTACAATGTCGTGTACTGGGGCTGCTCGCTTGGTTTTCACCGCTTAACCATTTCCCGCCACTATGTCAGTGTTAATTATGTTAAAATGCAAGACTTTTAACATTCCTTTCTTCCTGTTATTAAGCTATTGTTTAAGCTGAATTAAAAAATCAAACGTTACACTTGCCTACAGGTAATAAAAAAAAACTTGTTTGTAACCTAAATCTGGAACCTTAAAACCTTTTTTGTATGCTGATCGACTTTATACTCTTTGATATAATGCCACAGTTTATGTAATATCTAGTTTTAGTTTAACACTTTTTGTTTCATGCAAGGCATAAATGGGTCATTACCAATAAGACTACTGTGTAGGTAGATTGCTGAGTAGCAATTTGCTCGGGTAGGAATCCAACGCCTTATTTAATTCTGTCGCCATAGTCACAGCTATAGATTGACTTTTTTTATGACATTGGAAGGCAAACATGCGGACGGATTTCCTGATGGTAAGAAATTCCCACCGCCTAGAGACACACAAACCACGAACCGGAACACGTCATGACGTTATGGCGGCAGGAATAGGTAAGACGGTGGTACCAATCAGGTTGAGTCGCTGCGAGACTCTACCACCTAGTCAGATGCCACGGTGTTAGTGACGGTAAGCCTATGCTCGCGTTTTACGAGCTGCCACCCAGGAAGCCTGATGGTCTTTCTGCAAAGGAGCCAAGACCATATATATAGATACCAACACTGGATAGTTAAAAATTAAACATTACGGGTTCAAATCAAATTGGAACAAGATAATGGCGAGCATTGAAGTTGTGCTGATAGAAGTGTCGACATGTACAATGTACAAATCTGAGAAACTCTACCTTTTTATTTAATTGACTGCACTAGTAATAATCCAGTAATCTAAATTACTGAGTAGATTAGCTGTCAATATTAATAATCAATTCTAATCCAAAACTCGCTGTCCAAGATTGATATTTTGATCCATTTTTATGTTATCGCTTGCCAATAACATATCTGTGGACAAAATAAATATGGCAATTAGTTATGGCATAGGACGGCGGATACGCAGCTATCTAGATTGCTTGAAATCCATGAGATTGAGATACATTATTAACATTGGCCGTAGGTGTTTCAGTTAAGAGCAGTGAGGTTGTAGCATCCCTACACCCAACGCTAGATTAACATTGTAATTTAAAGTCTAGACTAGATTTAAGTTCTAATCTCCGTAAAGCTCACAAGTAATTGTGGTTTCATCGGTAAAATCACCCTACCATTCTAACCACGTTTCTAAATTGTTGCACAAAACCACGCAGTCGCAAGCCGCAAAACAGCGCGAACTGCCGTTGTCACTACTTGAAAAACGAACAATGTAATTTGGCTGTATGCGATCGATCTTTGCCGCGGTAAATTGAAAAAAACATTTTAAGCGGGAAAATTGTGGAAGCTGAAAATGGATTTTATTAATTTATGAATTTTACATAATATAACATTTATTTTTTGTTAATATGTGATTGTTTTATGGTGTTAATTAATTTTTCGTGATGTTTTGGAGAAGGCTGCTTTTGGCTGTGTTCGTAACATTTTTTGTAGATGCCAATAGTGAAGAGCTTTTTGGTGGCGATGTGAGTACTTATTTTTTTATTTGAAAGTTTTTCATAGGTAGCGATCTAACTCATAGATATTTGTCCGTGAGGACTATACGGTTATGGCATAAAGTATGTACTTGTTTATTAAATACCAAATTACAGTTAAATTTGTATCACCTATGTGATCTGGTGTTCGACTTGACTTCATGATGTATCGAGTTCCATTCTGGGGAAGGGAAACAAAAATTTTTTTTTTTAATTTTCTAATAAAAACACCGTTGCCCGGGATTAGATTATGATTCATGTGCCCGGTTAACGATAGGGTTGCCACATATCGCTTTTCTTACGGCCTTACTCAAAGACTTCAATTATCTTGTATCTCGTAAATTTTCTGTACAAATTTGAGCCTTAATGATAGATTAAATATTAATTGACGTCTCTAAGTGCGGCTTACCTTTGAAATCCCAAATTAAAACGCTTATCACAAACTTTCATGTCTTATGCTCATCCTGTTTTTTTAGTTTGGACGTAAATGTAAATATAAATATTTATATCACCCGTGGTACGGCTAGAATCATGATCTTTCATGCCATAGAAAAGGAATATTTAAATTTTCATTGTATGATTCATAAAAAATAAACAACAAGCATTTGGAAAAAAATATGCTACACATATGAGTGAATTTAATTTTAGTACAGAGTAAATTGTTCGGAAGGTAGCTTAATTTAAATTAAGTCAAGTTTTATCAACATCGACCTATTCGATTTTGCAGGGTTAAGAATTGAAATAACAAACAAAAATCAGATAGACAGACCTATGAACGGACAGACAAATAATAGTTTCTGATTTATTTTTTATTTCTATGGCATGGAATATAATATAATGGCACTATGGAAGGCAAACAAGCGGATGGATTTCCTCATAGTAAAAAATTCATGCCGTCTAGAGAGATCAATTAGGTGATAATGGTGTTTTGCCAAGCTAAGGCCGGGATGTTAGACCTCAAGCAAAAGTAAGTTTAACGGCCACATTATCCTCCGAATCGGAACACATCAACAGCAAGCACTGATGTTATGGCGGCAGGAATAGGTAAGGCGGTGGTACCAATCCGGGTGAGTCGCTGTGGAACTCTACCACCTAGTCAGATGTCACGGTGTTAGTGACGGTAAGCCTCTGCTCGCCTTTTACGAGCTGCCTGGCAGGAAGTCAGTTTGTCTATTCGGCATATAGACCAACACGGGAAAAATAATTTATAATTAAATTTTTCTTAGTATGTGGTGTTGCTTTTTCGAAGTGTTTTATCTAATTAAGTTTCATTTAAATTAATGAATGATGAAAATATAACTAATAAAATTTATCACGTGAAATATGATATGTGTTATAATTTATTCATAATAGTCCCTTGTCACCATGCACCAGCACCATGGAGCACCATGGTGTCTCTAGGCGGCGTGAATTTCTTACCATCAGGAAATCCGTCTGCTTGTTTGCCTTCCTATATCATAAAAAATATGCATTTGACACACACAAACGAATGTATTAATGATAACGATAAAAGATCAGAGATGGCGCACAAATTATATTCCTGAAGTTTGAAAACAAAGTCGGTTGTTGGTCTTGACAAATGAAGGTGGCGTTCGTTTTAAAAAGATATTAAAATTTATTTTGGTCGAATTTCGACAAATGGGCTAATAGTATAAATAAACTTTCATCTACTACTTGTTATTTTTTGATATTGAAAGGCAAACAAGCAGATCGATTACCTGATGGTAAAAAATTCACGCCACCTAGAGACACCAAAGGTGGTAATGCTGAGTTGCCAACCTTAGGTCGGGATGTTAGACCTCGAGCAAAAATAAGTTTACCGGCTACCTTATCCTCCGAAATGGAACACGTCAACGGCAAGCGCTGACATTGGCGACAGGAATAGATCAGGCGGTGGTACCAATCACTCCTCAGTGATTCCCACTTAGTCAGATGTCACGGTGTTAGTGACGGTAAGCCTCTGCTCGCCTTTTACGAGCTGCCTGGCAGGAAGTCAGTTTGTCTATTCGGCATATAGACCAACACGGGAAAAATAATTTATAATTAAATTATTCTGAGTATGTGGTGTTGCTTTTTCGAAGTGTTTTATCTAATTTAGTTTCATTTAAATTAATGAATGATGAAAATATAATTAATAAAATTTATCACGTGAAATATGATATGTGTTATAATTTATTCATAATAGTCCCTTGTCTATCGCGTCACGGGTGAACAGATGTACCAATTTTGATAGTTATTTTTGGTTGCGTTATTTTTTAAGAGAAAAACTGGATATTTTTTATGGAAAATATAAAAACAATATCGTATTTTTTTGTATAACGACGTAGTACAGACTGTCAATTTCAAGCGGTACGAAGTTCGCTAGGTCAGCTAGTAATGTGTGAAAATAAGATAAGATTACTGAATGTCGGGAACGCGTATAAAGTTCAAATGCGTGTAAAGTTCATTTGAACTTTAATTGAATTGCTTTAAGGAGAATATAATGCTGTGCTTTTGGGCTCGATATCATTCCAACTGGGAACACTGGGGGTAACAAAAAAAATATTGTAAAGAAAGAAGCTCATATTTAAATGCAAGGCAGACCAAAGTACTGGATGGATGACGAGTCTCCAAAATCGGCGTGTTTGCATAACAAGAGTGATTTATCTGGAGGAAGCCAGGCAAATCTGCAAAGATTGTGACACTTTGCACTCAATAGTTCCTGCTTACCTCGATTGGGACTTATTAGGCTCAAATGGTAAATTTTTTTGGCCACTTGTATATTAACGTGTATACCTTAAGTCTCGAAATCAAAAATAAAAAAGAAAGAAAATGTGTTTTTAAATTTTTAATAGCAAAAAAAAGAGAATTTTCCCCTAATGGCGATAGGCTTGCCACTTGCCTCTTATTACATTGTGGAACTTAGTTTGCTCCGTCGCTTGCTTCGTCTAACTCTTTAGGGATATGGACGTGAAGATTATATGGGATATGGGCGTCTATACGCGCCCTTTTTTAAATCAAGAAATCAATCTTCTTTATATGTCATAACAGTGTCCCCATTTTATATTTTGGATCGGTTTAGTTGCAGTCAAATTAACCAATTTTTTTCCTTATCAGCACGTGTCCAGCTTAAAGGACTAATTTGTTTGGGATTATATTGAATCCTTTGATACCTGATAGCCTCTGTGGTCCAGCAGTTCAGGTAGTTGACTTGACTGCGTGATGTCCCTGGTTCGATGCCCGGGTAGAGCAAGAAAAAGAAAATTTGGTTTTTCCAATTTTTAAATTAAAAAAATTGTCCAGCATGCGATATGGGCCCGGCTTGCCTCCAATCACTTATGGAACTTAGTGTCTTAGGCTAGTCGTGAGTGCCCTTGTTGTGCCTCTGTCTAATCCTTCGGAGATATAGGCGTGAATATACTTATTTTCTTTTATTATTTTATTTTTTACAAATATAGACAATACCTAAATACCAAAACCAAGGTCAACACCATAAACCAGAACTGAGGCCACAGAGATGACAGCTCGTTTTTTCTAATGGTCTAGCGTTCGGTCGGTGGCGTCGGATTTGAATTCTTGGGGTCCTGGGTTCGATTCCCAGGTCAAACAAAAAAAATGGAAAGTGTATATTTTCCATTTTCTATTGAAAATAACGTAACCCTGGATTGGTTATGTGCCCGGTTAGTCTTATAGGCATTATAGGCATTATAAGCACATTATCTATCTTATCTTATCTTCTACCTCATCGGGCATATGGGCGAGAAGCAATCGTGTCTCCTGATGGTAAAAAAGAACAGTGGCCTATAAACACCATTGAAGTTACAAATACGTCGTTGTTCTGCAGCCGGGATGTTAGACCTATTTTACAAATCAACCGTCTACCCTACACTATAGACCGGAGAACACAGGAATAGGAAGGGAAATACATATAGTACATTGTTCATATTACAAGACTATTATGTTTGTCTCAATTGAATCTTTTTTAACATATAAGTAAAGAACAGAATTCAAAGGTTTTTTTTTTAAACTTGACCCCTAAAGGAGCGTAATGGAAATGAAAGTTTGTATGAAAATCATATTGATTAAGAAAAGCAGACGCCGAAGAAGACGCGGGTTCGCAACTAATATGTAATTATTTTTATCTATAAGGTTAATTTGTCCAGATACTTTTATTATTTGCTCTTAGGGTAGTAATGAAATTTTTTGCATCTGATAGTTCTTGAAATAGGTACCAAAAAAACTGAATCCGAAACACAGGCATAACTTCTTAATACATAATATACTATGTACCTTTTTTCACAACATTGACTACTCTATATTCCTTAAATACATAATACACAACGATTATATAGAATCACGGAGACCAGACAGCTTTTTACATATTATAATTAATAGAAATAAATTATAATCACCTTTGAAGTTGAAGTGGGAAATGTTTTAATTATTATTTCTAAATCGACATTAACAAATTATTAATCGACATTAATAAATAACAAACATGGTATTAGATTTAATATTGACACTATAAATAAAATTTTATGATATCATCGACATGTTAAATAGGTAAGTATAACAATAATTTCATTAACGGTCGGCCATAGTGATATAATTTTATTTATTGTGATTGATTTTGACTTTCAGTAAGACTATAGGCAAATAATATGAAAAGCATATAACATAATTTCATTGTTTTTTTTTTGCATTATTATATTTACGTTGCCTCTCCTAACAAATTTCGCAAAATCTTTTCAGGACACCAAATAAAATATTTTTTTCGTGATACATAGTATAAAAGTTTTTTTTATAATTTTAAATATTTAGTTTTAGCTTATCAATTTTTATTTAGTGAGTTTTTGTTGGCTTCTGTTTCAGTTATTATTAATTAATAAACACTTTGTATCAACCTTTTTATTGCATAGGATAGTTGCCTTTAATTATTCACTACACCTCTTCATTACATTAGTAATTTTTATTAAAAAGTTATAAAATTTAAAAAGTTTTTAGGCTGTAAAATGTTTTTTTTTCAATTGCATGCAAAAAAATTTTAAAAATATTGGCTTACTACACTTCTCCATATAAAGTTTCCCAAATTAACATCACAAATAGTTTTGTTGAATTAGTTTATTAATCATTTTTAAATTCAAAAACCTATCAAAATGGCCTTTAGGTTTAAGTAAACCGCAACACACAGGGCGTATAAATAAATCTTTATAAAACCTCTTCTAATGCATTTTAAATATTACTTAATAATAACTAAACTGCTAAAAAATCGCCGCACTCATATTTTGTAAATTATAAGAAGTTTTGAGAAGTAGTTTTAAGAAAAAGAATTGAGTTTTCCAAGTTTTAATATACATTCTGAAAAGTAAATATATTAACCTATCATTGGTATTAACCTATCTAAGATTAGATATCGTGCTTTACATCAGTTGCCAGGTAACAACTGTTATTTTTCTATTATTAATAATATCTTAGCAACAAAACCTAAGTCCTATCTATATTTGTAGATATTTTTGGTAGGTAGATTGGCCATTAGAGGCTAGTGCTTACATAATATGACGTAATGTAGGATAGTATAGCCGTTATGGAATAAATCCTACCGGCCACATGACAGCGATGCATTTTTAACATCTATTGTGTCTACAAGCCGCCGCCGCGCCGCCGTTCTGTCTTGCCCTCAAGAGATACACATGTGTGTTCACTGCTTTAGCACATAAAAATTACATACGTTTGAGAAAGTTTACGATTTAAACGTATAAAAAAGAAATTAGATCTGATTTCAATATAATATTTGCAGTTATTATTCTAGTTCGAATTAATTGACATACATTTTTTATTTACGAAACATGATCGTTTTTAAACGTGATTTGATATTGGAATTAAATAAGTTTTTAACGTAAGAGTCTAGGACTTATGTAATGTCTTATTATTTGCAGAAAATGAGTTCTCTTAATTTTTATCTATTAATTTTATGTTACAAGACACCAAAAACATGGCTTAAAGACACCATTAACGTTATGGTGTATCGCTGTCCTGTGGGCAGTCCTACCTATTGCCCAAGTCTACTGTCTACATAAAACTAATCTATCTAAAATCGGCATTAAATGACCCAAAATAGCCATTACAATCCATGATTGAATTTTTAGAAACATCAGAAAAAACACACATAAAAATATAAGAGTAAAACGTAAAACACATATTTAAAGTTGGTTAAAAAATAAGACCTTGAATACAAAATTACCTTAATTGTAATGATGACTGGATGTAGCTTCGAAATAGAGAAATCCTCAACAACCTAGCTTCTGCCCAGGATTTAGCTGTTTTATTATTAGAGAATTAGAAAGAACTTTAAACTCAGACAAATACTTAATAGGACTGGTCTTTAAATTGTTTTGTTTTTTTTTTGTTTTTATGGTATTGGAAGGCAAACGAACAGACAAATTTTCTGATGGTAAGAAATTCACTCCGCCTATAGGCACTGAAGGGGGTAACGGTGCTATGACAACCAGAGGTCGGGATGCTATCCTACGAACCAAAACACGTCAACGGCAAGCACTGACGTTACGGTGAAATCAATAGGTTAGGCAGTGGTATCAATCCGGGCGAGTCGCTGCGAAACTCTATCACCTAGTCAGGTGTCACGGTATTAGTGACGGTAAGCCTACGCTCGCCTTTTACGAGCTGCCTAGTAGGAAGGCAGATGGTCTATTCTGCAAAGGACCTCGGACCAACACGGGGCCAATGACGGCTACTTGGCATCAATTGTCTACGCACAAAATGCACAGGAGCAAGGGTTACGACCACATTTTGAGGAAGGTTTATATCCAGCAATGGACGGAAGTTAGGTACTGCAAAAATGATGATATTTAGGCAGGAATTTAATGTATAAGTTTTATTGATTACATATATTAGTCATTCGGAAATCTCGTTTTAAATGGCAATTTTTTGTTGCGTAAGATTGTATTTAGTTTCTGTTTTAGGAGTTCATGAACCAGTCTTAACATTATCAAGGACAAGATTTAACCTTCAACCTGGAATATAATGAATCGTAATTTATAACAAAAAGAGAAAATCAATTTTAACCCCCGAAGGGAAGAAGGGTTTGAAAGCTGATGTATAAGAATGTATAAGATGTAGAAGCTTTTGTCGACGGTTATTGAAAATTCCGTTTATTAATGAATTCGAAATAAAGAACTCCAAGGCTTAACATGGTGTATGGACTTTATGACAATATGATGCAGACTATAATATCAATGTAATAATTTCCCCGTGTTGGTCCGGGCTCTTTTGCAGAATAGACCATCTGCCTTCCTGCCAGGCGGCTCGTAAAAGAAGAATAGGCTTATCGGGTCAAAAGTTTTGGCATCACGTATTAATATATAGATCATAATTGTTTGTTTAAAATTATCTAAGCAGTATTACAACTGTATGTGCTCAATTATTAAGTACCTTTCCCCGTGTTGGTTCGGGCTCTTTTGCAGGATAGACTATCTGCCTTCCTGTGCAGGCAGCAGGCACTAACACCGTGACATCTGACTAGGTGGTAGTTTTGCAGCGACACGCCAGGATTGGTACCACCGCCTTACCTATTCCTGCCGCCATAACGTCAGTGTTTGACTTTAAAGTGTTCCAGTTCGAAGGATAAGGAAGCCGGTAAACTTACTTTTGCTCGAGGCCTGTTATCCTAGCCTAAGGTTGACAACGCACCATTACCACAAATGGTGTCTCTAGGCGTCCTAAATGTCTTACCATCAAGACATACGTCTGCTTTCAATATCATAAAAAAATACTGTATCGACAAGAGCAATGCTTTTAAATACTTACAAAAAGTAGAAAATCCTGGTACTTGTCACACTCGTGTTACGGTTTTGAATAGACAGTCAATTAACTTAACTCTAGCTTAACTAAGTTTACCGTCCACCCTACCTACCAAAAGCCAAACAAGACTCTGGCGAGCATGGAAGTTATAACGGTAGGTTTAAGTAAGGCGGTATTTTAGTGACAAAAACTGACTCTCATATCCTAAGATCTTCTAGGAAAACAGTTGGGCTGATCTTGATCTCAATCGACGCAGGCAAACACAATAACGTACACGCGACCTGGAAGGAAGTTTTCCTCAGAGGAAGCCAGGGTCCACAAAGACACATAGTAATTACTTTCAATTTTGCTACGACATCTGATAACCCTACCACTAATCTAGAACTACAATTTAGCTATTACATTTTATAGCTGAGTTCAAGGTCCTAGAAGTAATTTAAACAATGAAAGGAATCTGGTGTTAGGTCATATTGAAATAAAGTGGACTCGTTTCGAGCCTTGAACTATAAGATGTTTGTACGGAATTACTTAGAGTGCTCTATTTCTTATCTATTTTACTGGCACTTTTATTTTAAAAACCTTTATATCATATAACCATTTCAAAGGTTAACAAATTAAAATAAGATTAACATTACTTAATCTTATTCCTACACTAACGGTCACTTGAACGTTCCTAAGTTACAATTCAGAGTTAAGGGTTAAGTTAAGGGTCACTTGAACGTTCCTCAGTTACAATTAAGAGTTAATTAAAATATAAAGATATTTAATCCAAATTAGAAGGTAACTCAGACTTTAATATTTAACCCAACAACGAGCAAGTGGCCCTAAATAAATTATTGGCTTATGACAACCACAACAAGGAACACTTATTATGATACGAGTACTAATGCATAAAAAAATACATTTTAACATTGTAACAAATTCAAAAAGTCGACATCGACTGACTATGTGGTTTTTGGAAAAAACCTAAGACAAGGCGTTTCTACAGGCCTAGCCCCAGGATCCAACAAGTTGCTGCACAGCACTCCATAAGTTCTTTAAACTACAACTAGTTGCATATACTTTTATGCAAAATCCTTCATTCACGACCCCAATCTCTTTTTATCCTGCTGTTTCAGCAGGCGTATCAAAGTCTCATTAAGCTATAATTACTATTCATAAAAGCTTACAAGATGGTGCTAACCAAAGTTTACTAGATTTAATCAACCTTATAAATGCTCTATTAAAATGCGATAGCGATCAGGTGTATACATTTTCGCAACATTTTTCGTAATACTCACTGGGAATTTTGTTGTTACAAAATTGTGATAATTGTGGTATATCGTGGTACCGCAGACTTTAATTCGTTTTAGTTCTAGATTTTTACAAAATGGAAAGACATATTTGATTACCATATCTTAACACCTCTTACCATCTGGAGATTTGTGTGCTTGTTTGCTGACCTATCCATAAAAATGAAAAAAAAAATAACATGATTCAAGCGCAGCAAAAACCGATTTTTTTCTGACACTATTATAGACAGCAACAGTGGCTATATCACCTATGCTCGCCTAATACGAATTTCCTGGCAGAGACGCCATATATCCTACACAGGAGACCAACTATAGACGTAAATATTTATTTATTTTTAAAAATTTAATAAAAACGAAAGTGTCTTAACGCTCATATCCCTGAAAGACGTTGTCAGAGGGGCAACCAGGGCACCGACGACTTGCCGAAGATACTAATTCCCAAAATATGATAGGTCGAAAGCCCATCATTAACCGGCCACATATCTAATCCTGTTCAAAGTTGTTTTTATTAAAATAATTAAAAAAAACATTTGTTATCACAAATTGAAACCGGGACCTCAAGAAGTGAAGTCCGACCGCTAGACCACAGAGGCGGTAGGCATAGAAAAACATGCTGTTGTAACTGAAATTCCTATTGGAAGTATTATTAATTACCATAACATTTGAGGAGGTAGGAAATTGTACGTCTTTAATTGCTAAAATCTTATTCCCTGCTCATAAAGGCCTATATCTTCAAATTATTTTATTTTTTCGGATAGATTATCAATTAAATCTTAGGCTATTCCATATATTAGTTAAAATGATAAAAACAATAATATTCTTGCAAGAAGAAAATCCGTTATGTTCCCACATTCTATTACTGATCAGGATTATGTTTTCTTAATTGTAAAATAAAAGTATAAATAAAGTAGGAAAAATTACCATAAAATGTCAATAAAACATAATCATACTCTACCAGAGGAATTCCGTAACTATAGTTAAAGAAGCTTATTCATTAAGTCTTATTTACACGAGACAAGTAAAAAGCTTTTACAATCTTCTTTTAATAAAACGGACATCTTTTAAATCAGTCCTAATCAAGAAGTATCTTCACACAGTATCAATTCCCCGTTGGAAAAACCAAACCTTCCCATAAAACAGTTCTTCCATTTCCTGTCTAAATAAATCTTTTATCTTTTTCAAAAACTTGATTAAAAAAAACAATATACGTATGTTACGCAAGTCCAAAAATTATGGATGTAAACGACTTGCATATCTAAATTGTTGTTTTAAATGATGAATGCTAATACAGTTAATAAAAGATTTATTTTTTATAAAATAAGTTTCGTCAAGTATTGAATGCTAAATTAATTCATACAACACATGACATTCAGTGTGTTAATTTATTTCAAATTTAACTTATTTACATTTTTTAATAAAAAAATCGTTTTAAAACAAAGTAGTGTGCAAGTCCGTAAGCCCGTGTTGATCTGGGTCCTCTGAGAAGAATTGACCATCTGGCACTCTGCCGTGAATAAAGGTTACAACAATACGACTGGTGGCAGAATGCTAGGCAGCAGCTTGCTAGGGTAGGGATCTAGTGCCTTAACTATTTGAGTTGTGATAATTATAACATGTCTCGGTCCGGGCGGCAGAGTAGTCGCTAGATTTGCACAATAGTCCTAACATCCCGGCCTCGTGACAGTGACCTATAACGTCTATGGTGTCTATGGGCTGCGCTTATCTTTTACCATCACAGAGCGGTGACGGTGTTCGCTGACCTTTCACATAAAAAAAGGAATTCAAATTTATACATAAAATACATTTCAATTATTATGTTTTGCTTTAAATACTAAATTCATGCTATAAAAACATATCATTTTAATTATTACATTCATTTACATACGTTTTACCGAAAAAGCAAACTTTAATAGAACTAAGTTTAAATTCCAAACTCACCTGTCACCGCCTTAATATTCCACTAGCTGTTGAACAAATCTAATCTTTCATGCTTCTTACCTTCGTAAGTTCCGTCTGTCTCTTTAAATGACTACTCAACAGTAAATGTATTCTGTACGATGTTAAACATCGCAAAATCTAATAGGTATTTTTGGGTACCTTAAACTAAAATGTGATATAGTTTTATGTGTAAGAGTGTTGTTCCATTTTGCGCAATAAAGTGTATTAATTTATTTATTCATTCATTATTTTACAGCAACTATACCGTAAACTTTTTGAGAGTTGTGACGCAAAATCAGAAGCGATCATCAATTGGCTTAGGTTCATTTGACTGGGCCCGTGTAAATGTGACATAACTGTCTGTAAGTTTAATTAATTTCATTGTTGGAAAATCGTTGGTGTCAAGGAGCTCGTGCATGAATACTGGTTTTTTGACCTTAAGTCATTTAGATTGATTACATTTGTTTTAAAATACGAGAATGTATATAAAGTAAATAAAAACATCGAAAATGGCTATCAATATTTGATTTAGTTTTTGTTAAAGTTAAGGTTTAGGTTCGATTAATCGAGCAAAAACATAAAACCTGCTGCATTATAATCCTAAATTTAAAACTTTTTACTTACCTCCTAAACTAAACTAAACCTATAAGCCAAGATTTTTTCGATTTCGAAATCGGTCTATCCGTTCATAGTTATGACGCCACACGCACTTAAAAACTCACACACATAGACCCAACAAGAGATTTGTTAGAGGCTGTTGTTTTTTTTTTACATGGTTATCGCATGTAGTGAATACAGTCTTCGAAAAAAATCAAATCTAAACTATTACATATTTATAATTACTGTTAGGACGTGCTAGAGATAACTTTTTGCTTACAGAAAATTTAAAAAAAAACCTAAAAATTTAAAAAAATACCAAATCAACATTTGATTAGCGGTAACTGAGACACAGACAAACTAACAAATCGTATGATAAGGACAATAACCGGTTAAATTAATGCTATAAACAAATTTCTAGCAGCATTTATTTTTCACTAACTAAAATCTGTCTGCTTGCTTGCCTCAATATATATTTAAATTTTCTAAACCTATATCGGGATCTCTGTCTATCACGTAAGGGACTTGGCGTAAAGATATGTATGTATGTATGTATGTATATCGGGATCTTATCTACTGATGCCTGGTGCTAAGGAATCTGGAACTGCCTACATCTTCGTCGTCATCTTGATTTCAACCCATTTTCCAGTGTTACATAGGCCTCGTATTTTCGTCCCTCTATTAGTCTCGTGCATTTAAGCATCTTAAGCCTTCTCATAGCTGAAGGTCAACTCTAGGTATCGAGAACTACCTACACCTTCTTTGTCATCATTATAATTTCAGACCGTTATCCGCTATTGGTTATAGGCTTCGTATTTTTGTCTCTTTGTCTCGTGCTATGTTTACGTTTTTTTTGATATTGGAAGACAAACAAGCAGACGGATTTCCTGATGGTAAGAAATTCACGCCGCCTAGAGACACCAAAGGAGGTAATGGTGTGTTGTCAACCTGAGGCCGAGATGTTAGACCTCGAGAAAAAGTAAGTTTACTGGCTACTTTACTCTCCGAACCGGAACACGTCAACGGCAAGCACTGACATTATAGAGGCAGGAATAGGTAAGGCGGTGGTATCAATCCGGGCGAGTCACTGTGAAACTCTACCACCTTATAGGTAACGTCACGGTGTTAGTGACGGTAAGTCTATGCTCGCCTTTTACGAGCTGCCTGGCATTAAGGCAGATGGTCTATTCTACAAAGGAGCCAGGACTAACATGGGGGAAACAAACACACAAACACAAACGTGACATTTAATTAGAAAGGGAGATCGTTTAACGTTTTTGTTGGTCCTTGCTCAAGAATCCACATAAATCGAAGATCATGACTTGTTTCAGAATGCATCACGACTGGAACGTGTTTGTGAGATATATTATTAGGTAATGCATAATGTTTAATAACCTTGCCGTGACAGTGATATTATTACTTGGACTTTTTTTACCACCTCGCTACGCAAGGGCTTAGTATTGGTACACGCTCTACTCAATGTTTTTATTATGATATTATTATGGTATAAGTTCAATTATGGGAGAGTGTCTCTCTTTCTCTATTTAAGTTTTTTTAATAATATTGGAAGGCAAACAAGCAGACGAATTTCCTGATGGTAAGAAATTTACGCCGCCTAAAGACACCAAAGGTGTTAATAGTGCGTTGTCAACCTGAAGCCGGGATGTTAGGCCTCGAGCAAAAGTAGGTTTACCGGCTACCTTACCCTCCAAACCGGAACACGTCATGACGTTATGGCGGCAGGAATAGGTAAGGCGTTGGTACCAATCTGGGTGAGTCGCTGCGAAACTCTACCACCACTCTAGATGTCACGGTGTTAGTTTCGAGAGGCATTAAATTCTCGATAGGTACAGGTATGTGTGTCACGAACATATTTATTAAGGATATTAATCTTAATACTTGATTCAATTTAATTTTATGCGCGTGTTTGGCACCTATATCCTAAACGGCTGGACTGATTTTGTTAAAATTTTGTGCGTTTTTTTTTGTTTCTAAATGGTTTAAAAAGAATTAGATGGTGCTACTGGTACGCCTCCAGGGTCAGTACAGAAAGGAAGAAAAAATATTAGCGAGTTAATTCACCGGACATATTATATTATATTAAATAGTAAACGAAAAAAAACTAAAATCTAATTAAACAAGAATCTACTTATGAAAGAAAAACAAAAAAAAATGTGTTGTAATTAAGTAAACCAAAGGCAAATATCTCAGTATTTTTTAAGGAATTATGTAGCTACCTTAATACTGGTTTTTAGTATTACTCTTTTGACAGCTACGTAAGTCACTACAATATGATGAAATTAGTAAAAAAACATAAAAAAATGAAAAGATTTTCAAACGTTAACAGTAGGCGCAATTTTATGTTTAACAAGCAGTTTGTATTTTCCTGGTTTTCTTGCAGTCAAGCGGATTTAAAAGTATCCAGCGTCCGTTTCCGGATTCTAAGCTACCTACCTACAATTTTCAGCCAAATCGGTTCAGCCGTTCTTGAGTATAAATAGCGTAACTAATACGCCTTTCTTTCATATATGTAGATTGTACAGGCAACATTATCCTAATTAGAAAATTGAAAAACACATTTTAAATTTTTTGTTGCCCGTGAAAACAAATGTTAAAATAGAATTTATAAATAAATCGCTTTACACAAACTGAACCTAACTCCGAACTAACCAAATTATACAATTATTGTGTTATGGATGTTATTCAACGACATACATAAAAATACTGATATAAGAACACCAAGATCTAGAAATGCATATATGTTCTATAATCCAGATTTTCATCACACAGATGCGTGCACCTTTAGGTAATCGAACCCGAGCACAGAGGTTGGCCAAAGACGTTAGACGTGTACGCTACCCCTCGACCAATGATCCAGTCAACAAGAATCAGAAAGAGGCAGTTATTGTTAAAAAATTACAGTGGTCTCTTCCTTCCTTCTAATGATATGGAATTATAAACAAAGAAAATATGTTAAGGGATATAGCTCTTACAACATGAAAATAATATAAAGCACAAAACTAAATTAAAATAAGATTATCATCAATTGCAAAATAAACAAGTCAACTTTAACCAAGTCAGAGCGAACTTACGGCCAATGTTAATAATGTATCTCTAAAGACGGATTTCAAGCTATATATATATATATATAT
>NJDD01000667.1:306285-329125 GCA_002245505.1 Calephelis nemesis | reverse complement strand
GCTGCGTATCCGCCGGCCTATCCTATACATAATTGCCATATTTATCCTGTCCACAGATATGTTATTGGCAAGCGAATACTTAAAAATGGATCAAAATATCAATCTTGGACAGCAAGTTTTAGATTAGGATTGATTATTAATATTGGCCGTTAAAGAGTAACGTTTAACCATATTTGATATAGTACCTATGTATAAGAAATAGTATGTGTCGTTCGATGTGATGATGTTTGACACCAATCTGTATATTATACTAGTCGCTTGACTTTAACAGCTACTAACAGTTTGTATGAATTGAAGCAATGTACTTCCCATTTTCCCGGTTAATCTCTTCGTAAGAACCTTTGCCTGTCAAAAACCTTACAAAAAAAGGAATTTGCGAAAATTTATACATCCGCTCAGACGTGATACGACGACCACGCGAAATGAGGATTCATGTTTATACATAGAGATACTAGAAAGTAGTGTCAGTTACACTATTTATAACTCAAGAATGACCAGCTTAGACCCAGGAGACGGGTGTAGGATATTTTTTATCACCTTTTTTTTATGATTATGGAAGGCAAACAACCGGACGGCTTTCCTGACGGGAAGAAATTCACGCCGCCTAGAGAAAGCAGAGGTCATAATGGTGCTTTGCCAACCTGAAGCCGGAATGTTAGGCCTTAAGCAAAAGTAAGTTTACCGGCTACCCTATCCTCCGAACTGGAACAGGTCAACGCAAACAAAGGACGTTATGGCGGCAGGAATAGGTAAAGCGATGCTACCAATCCGGGTGAGTTGCTGCGAAACTTTACCACCTAGTTGGATGTCATGGTGTTAGTGACGGTAAGCCTAAGCCTAAGCCGGTTTTATGACCTACCTGGCAGTAAGGCAGATGATCTTTTCTATAAAGGGGGGAAACTAGGAAAACAACATTTTAATTTTTTTTATACAAACGGATGGAACTAAGTTCGCCGGAACAGTTAGTGTTAAACAAAAAAAAATCAAAATGAACTTGTAGGAGGTACAGTTCAAAGTTATTTCTTGAGGCAGCAAACCGTCAAGCGTGTTTGCGATTGTTACCGTCAAATCAGCTAAAATTACCATTGTCTCCGAATTCTCATGGTTATTAAAACGATTGCTGAACATGTAGGCTTAACACTTGACGTGGAAACCGTTTTTTTAACAGTTACTCCAGATTGCGTAGTTTTCTGCTGTTTATAATCTATATATTAATACGTGATGCCAAAACTTTGGGCCCCTTTTTTTAGGAAAATTGCGCGGATGCAGGAGCATAAAATTTGGCACACTTATAGTTTATACAAACAGACCAAAAAAATTAGAAGTTATAAAAAGTATAGCCCACTCCACTCGGTAGCATTGATACGCGACGCCCCTTGAACATTACCACGACGACGCGTACGCCCCAAGGCGTCGCGAAGCAAAGTTTGGGAAGCCCTGCGCTAGAGGATATCAAGGCCAAGGTTATCTTTTACCATCAGGAGAGCCGTGACCTTGTTCGCTGTTTTTGCCATTCAAAAAGGATCGGCACCAATCTAAGCTAGCCATTGCAGAGCTCTAATTTAACATCAGTAGATGAATATCTCAACAAACTTCACCTACGAGAGTATGCAAATTCAGTGCGATGGAGTAATCACTTTCTGACTCCTAAATATACGTCGCATTCAATATTCTTCCGCGACAAATCGATTCTATTGCACAGGTAAAAAGACATAAAGCCTTAATTTCCAGTACCATAAAGCACAGACTCCAAGAAGCGATAAACATAATGTAGCATATAAGTCGTGACCATATGAGTTTTTAATAGTAGGGGAGCCTAGGATGCCAAACAAGTAGACACCTCAGCGTCTTAGAGACCTATTTTAAACTTCGTCGATTCTACAGTCGAAGATGAAAAAGTTCATGACGTTTATGAATACATTTTTGCGACGCAGGGAGCATCTAAATGCTAAAGAAAAATATCTAGGCTATAGCCATGATTATATGTGAGCGCATCAAATATTAATACTGTGTAATCTAAATAAAGTTAGTGTGTCCCCGATTAAGGAAAAATGTCAATCAGACAGATCGCCGAACTATCTAATCGACACTACATGTTTTATGAAAGTGTCTGAACTTCTTACTACTGCATAGCAAGCTAAAATCGAAAAAATATTTTGACATGTTTTTATTACTTAGTGAATTTAATTCTAACAAGCTCAAGTAGATATATTATTAAACCAAAAAAATGTCTAATTTGTACTATAGTCTACGTTGACATTTGACAAATATTGGATTTTTTAACCACGGTACAGGTTATCTCCCATATAATACGACGCGATTAAGTAACTGTACAATTCCTCTCTTTGGCTCCCCGACCATACGCTTAAACAAGATCTAGACGTAATCGAAACTCGTTAGAATCATGCTCGATACTCACTTTCATTACCTGCTGTTATCACAACATTGTAAAAGTCAGTGACTTATTATAATATATTTCGCCTCTGTGGTCTAGATGTCCGCTGTTAGCATTGATTACATGAAGTCTAGAGTTCGGTTTCCAGTTAAGGCAGCTTAAAATAAGGTTATTCAATTTTTTGATAAAAACGACGATACTTGGATACACGTACGATTGGCGATAGGTTTGCCTCTTATCATATTGAGGGACTAATAGGTATAAACGTAGGTATTTACCTACGTTTGACTAAACGTCGATACCCTGGTCTTGTCTCTGTCTACCTCTTCGGGGATACAGGCGAAGCCTCGCCAGTTAAACTGTGGCATTAAACATTCGTACACCAAGGAGGTCAAATTTAAAATAAAGAAAAAATTACGAAATTTCAAATAATTACTGCTATATCATTATAATTATCATTATAAACGTTTTGCAATCGTATTGTCAGTTTAAGAAATTTCAACACTTTGAATGTTTAATAATAATTAATACATGTTTATTTGTTTTAATTATCTCAAAAATGCTACTGAAACCGTCAAGGTTTATTACAATCGTGTATATCTTCTTACTATATCAGTAAAACGCTTAATACTCACTACTTTAATTAATAAAAATAGCATAATAAAAATAATTGTATCATTAAAATTCAACACTAGCTAGATATTGCTCGCGGCTACACCCGCGTATAAAATTTCACACGCAAAATAGACCATCTGCATCTTAACCAGGTAGCTCTCGTAAGTGGCTATCATTGGTTGGATTACCAAGAAGAACAGAATATCAGAAGTCTTTCTGGCTTAGGGTATTACCTCCACTGATTACCGAGTGCTTCGCAGCAACTTCCTAGGGTAGGGATCCATCGCCTTAGCTATTCCTATCGCCTTAATGACAGTGACATATTCCGGTCCGGAAGCCGGTACGACTTGCACAATAGGCATAACACCCCTGCAACAGGACAGCCACAGACCTGTAAGATCTATGTTATCTATAGGCCGCGGTTGTCTCTTACCATCAGGCTCTCCTGATAGTGAAATGAACTTGTGCTTGATCGCTGTCTTATGCCTTGGGTATGGCGGTGGATTTCTACCCCGGTAAGTTTCTCCACAGCACTATCCTACCAGTGGTCTTGCTCGTTAGGACCTATATTTTAACCAGTGCTCGCCTCTTACGAGCTGCCTGGTAGAAAGGCAAATTGTCTATTCTGTTTAGCAGACCTGGACCAAAACGGAGTAGTGCTGGAAGTGCAAGAAATACATAATCCAGGGCTCTTTCCAAAAAAGAACTATCAAAATATGTTCGTTATTGATCAATCATGTAACAAATACTTAAAACCCACAAAGTTAATAATAATAATAATAATATCTCTGGACATGTTACACAAATTGAATCTAACCCCAAAGTAAGCAAATTATATGCTTGTGTTATGGGTGTTAGTCAATGATACTAATACATAGAATTACTTAAATAGATACTAGAATAAATTTAATAAACACCCAGACCCGGAAATGCAGACATCTAAATGATCATCACACAAATGGCTGCCCCCGTCGGGAATCGAACCCGAGCCTCGCGGTTGGTCAGCGTAGTTAGGCGTTTACGCTAGCCACTCGACCAACGAGGCGGTTGAAATAGCGTTTACTTTTTCGAGTCGGTAAAAATGATATGCCTTCGATGGGACTTGAGAAAAGAATGAACACACTTTTCATTTACAATATCAGCATGAATTCTTCTATATAACGAGCAAGTATATGATTTAATTTCTGATTATTTAATGATGGTACAAAAAAATATGGTGGAAGCTTGACATATGCGTAAGAATCATGACATTTGGCACTCGATACTCTGCCTTTCACGCAAGGCATTTGACGTGAAGATACGTATGTCGTAGAGTGGGTATCATAATGTTAATACGTAAAGCAAAAACTTAAAACCCCTTTTACGTAGGAGTATGAAATTTGGCACTTATAATTGATGTGTAAACCGCTAATACTTTAAAAAATAAAAAAATAAATCATATACATGCTACCACGTCTTTTAAATAAAAAAAAAACAAATAAACTTATGATAACGATAAAAGATCACAAATAGCGCACAAACTATATTCATAAAGTTTGGAAACAAAGTACCTAGTAGGTCTTGAAAAAAATTAGCTATAACAAAAAAATTAGAATCGATATTGAAATTTACTATAGTCGAATTTCGACTAAGGGGCGACCAAAATTTTTTATAACGCTTTGATTAATCTGAATTAACATGAATGTCAAAAACCACTATCAAAATGACAAACAATACCAAACTTTCTACCTATGCAAGTGTGGAAGAGGAAGTGAAATTTTTATCAATGTGCCTCATCTGCGAACAATCGTACCGTACACCCATGAAAGTGTTGGTGCAGTAATCTCATTACTCATCTTAATGCTAAGTCGACTGTGTTATTTCCGACTTTAAATGAAATCTAAACAAAAATTTTTTGTTCCCTAAGAACCACTTGTACATTTTTGGGTTAAATTCAATATGTTTAACATAAAGTGATTTAACCCGATTTCGAAGCCAACTCAAAATAATATATTTAACCCAGGAAGATACAAGTGGCCCTTCCGACAGTTTGTCTACATTCTTGTCTTAAATATTTTCAATAACTAACAGTTTTTGTTAAAAAAATGTTGTATCCGAAGATCTGTCTAGTGTTTTTTGTTTTGTAAAATACAAATTGATTTAACTCAAGTTCGAAGCTAACTCGGAATTAAATATTTACCCCTGGAATATGCAAGTGGGCCGATCTTGTCATCTTCTTATTTTAAATATTTTTAATAACCAACAGTTCTTGACGATTTCTTCCCTTCGAAGATCCGTCTAGTGTTTTTTTTTTCAAAAGATTGACAAATGGTTCATCAGTAAAACTTAACATTGCATATGCAATGAAACTACAACTGCAGTAGACCCTATAGAT
Organism: Calephelis nemesis; assembly: GCA_002245505.1. Classification (NCBI taxonomy): domain Eukaryota; kingdom Metazoa; phylum Arthropoda; class Insecta; order Lepidoptera; family Riodinidae; genus Calephelis; species Calephelis nemesis. Next base: position 323,741 of record NJDD01000667.1, on the reverse strand, counting down.
ACTAGCGTAGCCACTTTCGATCTGAATAATTGCAAAACCTACCACAGCTACAGTAAGTTATACGCCATTTAAAAACCTTACACGCGTTGGATATACAGAATTTTGAGATACATCATATTTATCAGTGTAGCTCTGTTGCAAAGAATGACATAAAAAACCGATTCCTACATAACCGCTTAGCGATTTGTTGGTTTATCTTGTAAATAAAGTAATGAAAAATACAATAAATGCTAATAATTCCAATAGTACGTAATTAAATAATTTTCAGATCATGGTCAAATCAATATGGCACCATCTTGGTGTCATGACCTTTATGCCCAAAAAAGGAACATCAAAATCTATTCATTAATTACCGAGTATTCGCATAACAATCACACAATTGATAACCTCCTTTTTCTTGGAGTTGGTTAAAAAATGTTTCGCCCAGGTACTCACCTGGCCAGTTTGTGACGCAGCTAGCCTAGTAATGGGACTAATGACATCAAAGATACCGTACAGAGGACAGCACAACCATGACGTCAGGTAACTGACATTGATTATTTTCTCTAAAAACTGTTCCAGTTGAACGCCTCCATTGCATAAGCAGTTTGAATAAATATAATAGTTTTTATACCGATTGGTGTGCAAGTAGGCTAGTTGATGTTAAGTAAGAGGCGAGTGTCGGTCGCCAATGACACCGTGACTCAGTGTAGGTTAGTAGAAATTTGTGGCAAAATAAGTTTACTCACTTATTTTGTTATAAATCTCTACTTATTTTATTGTCACAAATCTCTACTTACTTATTTTGTTACAAATCACTAATTACTTACCTATTTTGACACAAATCTCTACTAACCTACTCTGAGTCACAGTGTTAAAGACAAACAAACCGACGCTGGCTTCCCACTTTTTTTTAGCACTGACACCATGACTCAGAGTATGTTACTAGAGATTTATGACTACTCGACTGAAAGGGTACTTTTACTTTTACCAATATTACATCAGTGCTCATCACTGTTATGTACAGGTTTAGAGGGTAGGTCAAGAAACATTTTGTTTTGCCAACGAACAAGCACACGGCACTCCTGGTGGAAAGCTAAACCAAAGAGGCCTAGGAACATGACACTTATTATGACGGCAGGAATAATTAAGGCCATGGTTCCCTACCCGGACAACTTGCAGCATGATATAAGCACGAGTAGCTTCGGTTTTCAGCTTCGAGTTGGTAACGCGCCATTATTATATTTGGTGTCTAAAAGAGATTTCTACCATTAAGAAAATGTCTGTTAATACAATAACATATTGGCTTTAGAAACCATTAGTGTAACCAAATTACTGAACCTACAAGATTGAGAACGATACCCTAACGATCAGGATCAGTAGGGTTACTCTTGAATATCGATTTCATATAAATTGGAATCGGATATGTCATATTAGTTCCTCTTCAGGGCAGTACTAGCGAATTATTAACACATAATAATAAAGAATAAATTATGTTATCGGATTCATTGATTTTTTGAAGTGAAAACTTCTTTAGCAGCGTTGCGCACTTTTTGGAATGGGTAAAAACTTGGAAACACGCGTCAGGACACGTGACCTTAATCGAAAATTCGTAAAACGGCGCAAATATTCGTGCGCGAATGTTCATGTTGTCATGTTTGTGTACAATAGCGCAGTAAATGAATATTGTATTCTACCACATAAATGATAGTACTTTTATACTGATAATTAAAGCGATTCGTGCATAATTATTCCCTAACCATTCCAAAATATCAGAATAGCACAACGTTAATTTTTATTTAGTGACTACGGTAAAGAGGAAATCATAAGAAAAACTGTTCAATCAGCGGGTTTCCTTTTATGCAGTTAGCACCGGTCGTTGACATAAAGATGCATTGATATAAAGCTGGATACACATCTTTTGTAGTTATAGTTAATTTAAAATTTTCCTTTTACGGTATTTAAATGTAGATGAACTATGAAATAAAGTTATAATTCGTCAACTTTGACATTGCTTAATAAATTAGTTTAAGATGTAATATATTTATATAACAAATGTAATGACTAACATACTATGTTAGTTATTGATATAGGTATTTCATCTGTTATTTAGCATTGTTTAAACCTATTTGATTATTATTATAACAGATAGTGCTTCAAGAGTAAGATATATACGTTATTATATTGAAATAGAAGTTTGTCCACCCGTGCGAAGCTGGGGCGGGCTGCTAGTATATTTCGTACGATTTTATTTTGGCAAAATCAAATAGCACCTCTGTAACCTTTAACATGCGAGATATTATGTTATAGTAGTTAGAAGAATTGTCCTTCATTCCGTTCGTTCCGAATGTACAAGTATCTATTATTGAAACATCTCGGCATTTTTTCCATATTTTTTTAGGACCGTCAGTAGTAATTATTTAGTACTCTTATTAATTTACGTAAATTCATCCAACTAAAAAGCTTCATGTACGCTTAATATAATTTTAATGTTTTTGAACTGACTGAAAAAGGAAGATAAGTTCGACTGAATTTTTGTTTTACGATTACTCGGTCAAATAACAAACAGATTTTAAATCTCGCTCATTTTTTGAAAAGTGATCATTCCGATGTGTTCCATTTAAATTTTTATCAAAATCAAGTATACTATGTTGAAAGTGGATTAAGACTAAGCTGAAATTAATAAAACATAAATTTTCATTTATGTACTTTAACACACGGTTATGAAGTCGAATGAATGACGAATGAATAATTAAATTATGAAGTTTATTTGTTGCATTTTTTATTGTTTTTTGTGCTTAAATTATTACACAGTTTGTTCATTTTATTTTTTTTTCACACTATGGTTATATCACAGTTAATAACGAATGGTTTCTAAAAAACTATTTCAACACTCCTGTACTCAGCCTTAAATAATCTGCAAGAATGTCTCGTTTCCTCGCAGTTCCGATCGCTACACGAGATCACACGCCTCGTAGAGCACGCATACCTTGTGATACCTCCACATAATGATCACCAAGATATCTCTACATCTATAATTGACGGAAACCACTTGTAATGTTTGACTAATTCGTCAGTTAATTAGAATGGTGACATTGGCCTCATCTTGTGGTCATATAATTAGATCTTTCGATAGGGCATTCAGTGTTGGAATGTGAGAACCCCATCGCCTAAGTAAATAATTTAAGTTATTGGATTGCAACTTCAGTCAGTCTTAACTACCTAACTTCTCATTTCCATGTATTGACTAGATATGACAAAAATGTCTTAAAAATAAACAAGTGTTCCGAAATATATTATAATAAAAAAATTTTTTGCTTTCGACGTGGAAAACGCATCTATTTTGAAAGGGTCCATGAAGATTTATAAAGATGCTCTGGATGCTAAGATATCCCTTGGCTTCGTAATTACCTGCTAATAGTAAAAACTATGAACCAGAAGCACGAAGATATGAATACTCACCTAACAAAAGTATAAAGAAATAAGATCATTGGTAACTGACAAAATAATAGCCTGCACAGTCTTTTCTGCTTCATGTTTCTCCATGATTTAAAAAATGGACGTGGACATAGACTTTAAGGGCTCGATGACAAAGTCTTTAACAGGTAGGCATATTCCAATTACTTGTTACAAAAGATATGTTCTTTATTGCGGTATGTTGTTTATAGAAGCATTGAGGGGTACTTCTGACTTGAATGTCTGGTGGTACCAGGCTACATAGAAAGCTGAATTCCTAAATGATGGAACCAACTCTCAAACAATGGAGGTCTCTCTAAAAACTTATCACACTTCATAAGACAATTGAGTGAAAATGATGCTTAGTGGAAAATGGTCCTATGGAGGCATAATTCTTATCGCTGTAAGAACAATTCGGAAGAGACAAAAAAAGTTGAGCTTCCGAAAAGTTTGTCTTAGCATGTTAAGTAAAATACTAAATATTTTAGAGGTTCCTTAACTAAAGATCCCAAAAGCCTCGGATTTTATCAGACGAGTGACGGGAAACGACGAAAATATACCTTGGCTACCAAAAGATTGGGAAAATAATCTAGAAAAGAGACAGTTCTAAAGTTGATATCTTCAACAATAAGGGTATAATTTGAGTATAGTACTACTATTTAAATTATATGCTTCGGCTTTACAATTTTTACTCTTTTTACACTTTATACTTTTATTTTTAAATTGGCTGACCTGATCTAAATTTAAGCGAAATGACTAATTATGTGTAATGACAACTCTATATACATATCTTTAAAATACATTCGAATTGACGAAGCTTGACGAATATAGCCGAAACGCATAATTTAAATAGTACTACTGTAAGTACATTTTGGTAATTGGTTCAAGCTATATATTGCCAAAGACTAAACAATTTCAGATGTCCCGTTAACTTTGTTGCCTAATCAAATTCGATTATAATTCACGCCCAAACTACGGCTCGTCTATTGCGTGTCACCTGAACAATAGATTTACGAAATGTTTCAATACCAGTCCGACATTAAACATTTTGTTATACGCGTGAATCAGAGTATCAAGCGTTGACAGTTTTGAATTAATTTGGTACAGTTCTTTAGAAATAAATAATAATTTGACAGTTTTCGAAGTAAAAACTTCTTAAGCGGCGTTGTTCACTATTTTGGAATGGGTAAAAGCTCATAAACTCGCGTCAGAACACATGACCTGATCGAAAATTCGTAAGACGGCGCAGGGCGCTTGCGCGAATAAGACGGCGTAGGTTGCATGCGCGGATGTTCGTGTTGTCATGTTTGTGCACGATAGCGCAATAAATGAATATTGTATTCTACCACATAATGATAGTACTTTCATACTGACAATTCGTGCAAAATTAATTCCTAGCCATTCCAAAAAATCAAAAATGCACAACGTCAATATTCAAGTTTTCACTTCTGCAGGCACTCCCGTAGTGCAACCCGTCGTTTTTTGTGTTAAGACAACGAAAGTCCATGACTTTAATTATGGTAAGAGACGACTGTGGCCTACAGACACCAGAAATGTTAAAGGTGCATCGTTGTCCTGTAGCCGATTGCGCAAGTCTACTAGCTATCCTACCCTCCAGATCGAAACATGACAGTGTTATTATTGCGGTTGGAATAGGTAAATCAATGGATCTCCAAGGCCCCAGAACCCAGGCAAGTTGTTCCACAAATTGTTGATTCTTTATACGGAATCCTCAATTCGCAATTGCAATCTCTCTTTAGCCAGTTGTTCCAAGAAACATGGTCCCATTAAGCTTTAAATACTGTTCATAAAAGCTTACAAGATGTTGCTAGCCCAAACTCGAAATTGTACGATCCGTTCACAAATTAGTAACTTACGAATGTAGCTAAATACCTTCTCCATCACATCAATGTTCTAACAAAAAATATTAAAAGTAACGATGCTCCAGACACATGCACACACTTATACACACACACACCACATACATACATACACACTTACAAAGATACATCAAACTTATATCACCCCTATTTTACCGTCGGGGTTTAAAAATGTAGGAGTCGAACATTCAATAAAAGTTGATTAAAATAATTATTTATAGTTAAGTGCGAGTTTTATTTAAATAGATTCTTAGAACTTCATAAGGTCTCGGGTCTCGATTCCCGGCAAACGAGCAGCAAACAAATGTGGTTTTTCTAATTTTCTTAAACAACATTGCTCGGGATTAGATGTGTGCCTGGTCGGCGATAGTCTTGCCATCTATCACATTGTAGGACTAAATGTCCTTGGCTAGTCGTGGGTGCCCTGGTTGTGCCTCTGACTATCTCTTTGGGGATATGGGCGTAAAGATAGTCACTCTATATACAATAGAGTGCCACCAAATATCGACGATTGAATATATCTTATCTTAGTAGCGAGCTCAGTCCAATTCTATTGGCCTGTGGCACCGAGGTCCTTGTATAAACTAGAATATGTTTTCGGTTATTAACTATTCGGCCAATACTATTCACGTCGGTCTAGTTTTCTTAATTGTCAGTCAGTTTCGCAACATAATGCGTACCTAGCTGGGCTGGAAAATATTTGATACATTTACTCATTTCCAAGGTTTGGTTATCTATTAGAAGGTTTAATTATCAGGTTTTACGATTGGGTTAACAGAGTGTCCTTAGGCCGACAATTACTTGCGAAAGAAATATAAATAGTAATAAATACTAAATATTAACATATTTTCAATTAATGTTAACACGATTAAAAATTTGGTTGCCAAGGGGTTATGTCGTTTCTTCTTCTGACTTGCTAGATATACAAAACGGTGGTGTAAAATGCAGATAGGTTATAATCCTGGTTGCCGGGGAATTTTCTTCTCCAGACTGGCGGATTGGAAACGGTGATAGTTTGAGGCTAAGAACTCACGGAGCGGTTTTTACTCGTGCCCGCGGCGGTTGCGGGTCCGCGGCTTCTGTAGAATGTAGATTTATATACATTTCACGAACGTTATACACCCGCAGCGCCCGCGGTTGTTTGCGATTTCCGCGGCAACGGTCACCCGCCCGTAGAATCATACAAGTTTGCAGGCGATTTAAACCGCGACGGTTTGTTACCCCACAAATCATCGGTCTCCTGAGTTTTGAAATAAAACCGCAGTTCCGCGACCGTCGCGGGCGCGGGTAAAAACCGTTTCGTAAGTTCTTAGTCTAAGTTAGATATATGGTTAAATTTAAACTCTCGTTAAAATTATTACTTATGTTTTGATTAAACGTTGAAATGTATGTGACATAAAATAATTAAATTGTATAAACATTAATAAAATATTTGCAATACAATGGGCTAAAATAGAGCATTACGTTTATAATTCCGTAAGAAATTCTTTCGATACGCATATTTCGCGACTTTTTAAAATGAAATAAGTTTTTAAAATATTTCTCTTGAATCACTATCATTGTTTATTATCAAAAACCGAATCAAAACCCGTTGCGTAGTTTTAAAGGTCTAATCATAAATACATACGAACAAACAGCGGAATTCTACTTTACTTTATACTTTGTTGTGATATTATACAAAAAATAGTAGGTACCTACACTACAAATTTAGTATACCAAATATGTTAGGTACTATTTTGTGTTGTATAAAGGTTATTTTAAATTAGTTATTTCAAACAACGTAATTTTATTGCCTCTGTGGTCCCGAGTTCGATTAATAAAAAAAAATCCAATTTCCTAATAAAAAACAATGTTTTCTTAGATTGTTTAAGCATCCGGTTATAGGTTTGCCTTACTTCTTCGGAGATACGGAACAAAATATACCTTTATTAATCTTCACATATATATATATATATATATACTCGTATATATAAATTGTTTGTCCGTGATGGATTCCTAAACTACTTAACCGATTTCAAATTTGCACACCGGGTGCAGTTTGATCCAACTTGAAAGATAAGATAGCTTACATCTCAATTAATGATCAAACAAATATTTAATATTATACATCCAACCCTATCCTTAATTATTAAAATAACTAAAAAACCGTTTAAAAATCAGTTAAGTACTTTTCTAGTTTATTACGAACAAACAGACATGACCGGGAGACTTGTTATGTTATAGGCGAAATCAGTGGTGCTATGGCTTATCTACCATCATTACTTACTCCGCTCTAGTACTTTCGCTAATATACATCAATCTATCGTCACAAGTGGTGATAATACAATACCAGTTTCTCCGCTGGGTTTCGCCATATCCTCGCTGTTACAATTTTAAGAACATATTTTTCATGTATTGTTTGCAACATACTCTACAAACAAAATTTGTTCCCATTTTGGACCAAGCTGTCAATTTATCTTCTTTACGCCCATATCCGCGATGAAGTAGGCAGATGAATAACCAAAACACATAGCCAAAGAGACTAAGTCCCGCTATGTGATAGGTGGCAAGTCTATCGCCAACCGAGCACATATCCAATCCCGGATAACGTTATTTTTGTTAGAAAATTGAAAAAACACATTTTCTATTTTTTTATTGCTCGACTGCGGGATCGAACCTGGGACCTCAAGAAGTCAAGTCTAACGCCAGACATCTAGAGCACAAAAGCGATGCTGTCAGAATAATTTTATAAAAACTTTATTTGGGAAGTAGGTGTATAAGAATTTGTTTTAACATTTATTTTATGGGCGAATGGTTAACTGATGTCTCTTTTAATCAAACAGGCTCATATTCGATTCCTGGTCGGTATTTCTTATTCTTCTCTATTATATAGAAAAAGGGGAAAAAATACACATTACACTCCCTTAAGCAGTGACTCCGGAGATATAATAACTTGAAACTAAATTCGGAAATCTTTAGTGCGAAATCTAAATTCAATTACAAAAATCAACTAAGCTCTCTTTCCGAATTTCGCCATTTTGTTGCATGTTAAAGAAATTAGAACATATCCTTTCACATATTGTTACCAATCCATGCAATAAAAAATGCACCTCAAACACGCGATATTTTAATCTTCATTTGAATATGTAAACTAGTTTTACGTGACTTTGGATTTTTATGTTAGGTACACTAGCCGCTCCGGCGAACTCCACATTTCTTCACATTAATCGCTACTAATAATTTGTATGGAAAAAAACTAAAGTTTTGTTTTCCTATTTTTCTTACAATTTTCCCAGTTTTTTTTTCGTAAGAATCTTCTCCTGACTACAACCAACACAACAAAAAAAAATTGGTCCATCCGTTCAGGCGTGATGCGATAACCACGTAAAATGGGGCTGCATTTTTATATCCATACTAGCCGACCCGGTGAACTACGTAACGTGTTAACGTTACGTAGTTCGCCGTTAAGCTTTTAACAGTTTCCATGGATTAGTGCAATGTTTACCCCATTTTTCTGCTATATTTTACAGCTTTCTTTTCATAAGAACCTTTTACTCGTATTGACAATTACTATAATTATTGAGCTCTCCTTCGGGAACTCGTTTAGATATCGAGATAAAAAGTGGCCTATGCCCTTCTTCAACACACAAACATGTACCATAACATTTTTACACTGCGGCGTAGTTCTTACTTAATCTTTTAATTAAAATGAAATATCCAAAAATTCAAACAATCACATCTTCCCTAATTTTAACCCATGAAAAGCAATCGTGATAGATCTGAGCAGCTCGTTTTTAAATCCAAAACATTTTTGTAGCTTTTTCGTTCATTTATCTAAAAACTACCTACTTCCGATATGTGTCGTACTTGAAACCTGACATCTTTCAACAGTCAGGTAACAGTTATATTTCATCAAAATCAGGCCTAGTAGTATAGGAGAATTATACCTAAAATACAAAGTAAAGGTAACACAGAAAAAAACGGAGGCAGCGGGTAGCAAGTTAAAGTCGTCAATCAATCATTTTGAACTACATAATAGTTTGTTTGATCAATTGATAAAAATAAACACCAGTTCCGATAATAGGTAAGGCTCTATTCACGCGTAACACATGCTCTCATTAGCGACAAAAAAACGTTTGCGATTTTTATTTCAATTATTTGAATGGACAAATTTAACAAAATTCTGTTGGATCAGCTTATTTAGAGAAAAGCTTAGAAATTAAGATTTATATGATATCATCATTATCAGCAAGAAATGGTCAAGAACCAATAAAATTAAAAGTCAAATGAATAATTTAATCAGTAATATCTGTGGGCTCAAGTTTGGTGTTCCGGTTTACTGAAAGCAAATTACTTGTCGTTGAAATTAAAGATCATACTGACTTTTCAATAAAAGCTTTTTTATTTGCGTCTGTCCCGATGTTTGTGATGGAATTTTGCAAGTAAAATTTGATTTATTTCCAGATCACCGATCGAGCAAAGATTTTGTTTTTGTTTGATTTGTTAATCAAATGACAATGCAAAATTATTATAATATGAAGCTAATTTGATGATGGAACCAAAAGATGATCATAAGGATATATGCTATCGTGCCTTTTTCGATACCTTTTAAACAGAACTAGTCAACTCTACTGCTGGGAATAGGACTTACAAATAAAAGCTTATCACGAAAATATTTTTGTTAAAAAAATATTATTATGTGAGAAATGTTGCGTAATGTCTAGTTACAAACTTATATTTTGGATATTTCAATACTCAGTCCGTAGTCGTCCGCCTGCACAGGGCCTTCGGCGCCTAAATTCGGTGGCAATGTGTGACAACTAAGGTTAAATAAAAAACAATGATTGATATCTACGTTCTAATTATGTATGAGAATGTTATTTTTCTTTGTTTAATGAAACTCTTGACAGGTTAAAATGCCATATTGTAACAGTGTCCGTAATATTCAACTTGACAGATACAACTTTGCCATGATGCGGTAAAGGTCAGTGCTTCCATAACATGATCGAGGTTCAAATCCCGGTTTATTTTGAAAATCAATAATTATTAAACAATCACTCTCAAAGTAGGTTGTCGTATAAAAATTCGTTAGGCAGATGCACAACCAGGGCACCCACTACTAGCGGAAGACACTAAGTCCCACAATGTGATAGGTGGCAAGCCTATCGCCAACCGGGCACACTTCCAACCCCTTGCAAAATTTTTTTTTATTAGAAAATTGGAGAAACTCAATTTTCTTTTTGCTGCTATAGGTACATCAATTAAAGGTACTCTACCAATCTCAATCAGAAGCAATGTAGGTAATCTATAAGCAACTAGACCTATCACAAGTACAAATATTCATGTCTGTAGACGAAAGGATTTTCTTATACACCGGTAAGACTGGTTTTGCGCCTACACCATGATCAAAGTCATAGGTTTATGAGATAATTTCTTGAGCTACAGCCTACGAGCTAATAGGTATGTAGACATAACTTTCATTTACGTGACGTATGACTAGTACTTTCTTAAGCAAACGAGAGTGGTACTAATTACCTACCGTGTTGATCCAGGAGTTCAGCAATATATAATTCCTGCCGCTGTAACGTTATTGCTTTGTCATGTACTAAAACTGGTAATGTTAAGAACAATCTGTCTCAATTTTATTTGAACTAGTAGTAGCCCATTGGTCGAAATTCAACCATAATAAATAATATCTTGTTGATAAGAACGTCATCTTCATTTCTCAAGACCAACTACTTTGTTTCCAAACTTTTTAGTGCGCCATCTGTGATCTTTTATCGTTATCATCAATACATTTTTTGTGTGTATCAAATACATGGTAGTGTGGGTAATGTATCATTTATTGATTTTATATACTTTATAAACATTATTAATTGAAAAATCTTAGCGTTCTCCACTTCTCTTACACATAAACTATAAGTGTGTCAGATTTTATGCTCATGCGTTTTGTAAAAGGGGTCAAAATTTTTGGCATCACGTATTAATATATAGATCATAACAGCTGTTTGTTTAAAATTATCAAAGAAATATTACAACGATGTGCTCAATTACTCAGTAGCTTTCCCCGTGTTGGTTCGGGCTCTTTGCAGAATAGACTATCTGCCTTCCTATGCCAGGCAGTTTGTCGTTGATGTGTTCAAGTTCGGAAGGTATGGTAGCCGGTAAACTTACTTTTGCTCGAGGCAGAACATCCCGGCCTAGGGTTGGCAACGCACCGTTACCACCTTTTGTATCTCTAGGCGGCGTGAATTTCTTACCATCAGGAAACCTGTCTGCTTGTTTGCCTTTCAATATCATAAAATAAAATCTATTTAATTTTAATAATTACTTTTTCGAAAGATAGCAAAATGTTCCGAAATGGTTGCATGCCAATTTTATTAACACCCTACTAGTAGCTTGACTAGCTTGTACTTTGCGGACACAGACCCACACGGGGAAAAATATAATTATTATTTATACTTATCTATATATATAAAAATCAATGCCACCTTTCGTTGTAATTTTATAACTCAAGAACGGGCTCACCTATTCAAACCAAACTTTTAGGCTTTATTCGGACTATTTAGTACATGGTTTATCACATTTTTTGTAACAAATAATTTCAATAAATGGCGAATCGTTTAGTCAATGGGTATTTTTCTGTCAAATACAAAATTTTATTGATGGTGATTGTGCTGTCATATTGAGTTTTTTTTAAGTCGTTTTTTTTCTTTCATTCATGCAGTCATATACGTAGCGGAGCACGTACCTGACCGCTGGTATACTTATTCATGTTTATACTTTCAAATATAAATAAAAATGTCATAAAAAAATCAATCGACTATTTCTAAGAAGGTACTGCTACCACAAATACATGGATTTCATTAGATTTTAGACCTATGTTCATTCTCGGTATCTGCACGACCAACTAACCTGGAACTATCTTGGAAAGTTGATTAGAATTGAATGTTTTTTATGTGAGAACTGCGAACAAGCACGCCGCTCTTATGCTGGTAAAATATAACCAGGGCTCATAGATCGCATAAATGTTTCAATTTACAGATACTTTGCGGTTCGCTGGCCGGGATGCTAAGCCAGACATAATATAAATAAAAGAAAGAGTAAAGTATCTTCACGCATATATCCTTGAATGGGTAGGCAGAGGCAAGGCACCCAAGACTAGTCGAAGACACTGTCCCACGATGTGATAGTTGGCAAGACTATCGCCAACCGGGCACATATCTAATCCCGGACGTTATTTTTGTTAGAAAATTAGAAATACAGATATTCTATTTTTATGTTACTTGACTCGGGGATCGAACCGGGACCACAAGGTGTCAAGTTCGACACCGGACCGGTCACAGAGACAATAATCAACATTTTCATTTGGAGTAAATTTGATCTTGTAGTTAAGGATCCAAGTTCACACACAGAATAGTTTTTTTAAATTAATCCCCAAAGGATTTCGATAAAAGTTTTCATGAAAACCTATTTATTCTACTTTGACGAAGTCGCGAGCTCGATCTTATCATTATTAACTGACTTCCAAAAAGGGAGCAGGTACGGACCTGACTTCTTGAGGTCCTGGTTTCGGTGCCTGGCTCGGGCAACAAAAAATATACAATGTGTTTTCAATTTTCTAATAAAAATAACGTTGGACGGATTGAATATGTGCCCGGTTGGCGATAGGCTTGTCTTCGGGTAGTCGTTTATGCCGTGGTTGTACCTCTGCCTACCTCTTCGGGGATAAGGACATGAAGTTATTGTATAACTAAATCAGAAGTAATTCTAAAGTCGCTATAAGCTGTGCTGTACTGGGATGAATGAAGTATTTTTTATGTGATAAGAAGAACAAGCACACCTCTCTCCTGATAGATTATATAGGTGCGTCGCCAACATATAGGATGTTAGATCTATTATGTATATATAGGAACTGCCATTTTGACGGCAGGAATAGGTATGGCGGCAGTTACCTACCTGGACGAGTTGTGTCTTTGTCTACCATTTCAGGGAAATAAGCGTCAAGATACTTATATACTTTAAGTATACAGTTCGTTGCACTATAAAGTGTCACTATAGTAACCCTATTGTTTAATTGTCGGTATGATTTTACCGCAACGTGAATTAGAAACCACACACTGTGGCGTATGGTTACAGCTGCTTAAGTATATGTATAAGTTCAATTATGGGAGAGTATCTCTCTCTCTCTATTTAAGTTTTTTTTAATAATATTGGAAGGCAAACAAGCAGACGGATTTCCTAATGGTAAGAAGTTAACGGCGCGTAGAGACACCAAAGGTGGTAGTGGTGTGTTGCCAACCTGAGGCCGGGATGTTGGACCTCGAGCAAAAGTAAGTTTACCGGCTACCTTACCCTCCAAACCGGAACACGTCATGACGTTATGGCGGCAGGAATAGGTAAGGCGGTGGTACCAATCCGGGTGAGTCGCTGCGAAACTCTACCACCTAGTCAGATGTCACGGTGTTAGTAACGGTAAGCCTATGCTCGCCTTTTACGAGCTGCCTGGCAGGAAGGCAGGTGGTCTATTCTGCAAAGGAGCCCGGACCAACGCGGAGGGTTGGATTTTTGTAATAGGAAATCTTATTAAAAGAGAAAAATACTTATGCTGGTGACAGTTTAATTTTGAGTTGCGTAAAATACGATTTAATTCAGTTGAAATTTCAACGTTTGTTTTTGAGTGTGGTTTTTTTTGGGCGGGTGTATAATTCTTTTAATATTCTTGTTAAATAAGTCATTTTTAATTATTTTTTCTTGTGAGAAGCAAAAGTAAATTTTTAAAATAAAAAATAAAGAACGTTGTTCTTCTACTTTTTTTAATGTGATTTTAGTAAAAAATGGGTGAGTCACCCTTATCACTTAGGGGTATGAAAAAGAGATAGCATCTGATTCTCAGACCTACTGAATATGCATATAAAATTTGGTGAAAATCGGTGAAAGCCGTTTTGGAGGAGCACGATAACTAACATTGTGACACGAGATTTTGTATAAAAATAATAAAACAAAAATGTTGCCCGGGATTGGAAGTGTGCCCGATTGACGATAGGCTTGCCACCTATCACATTTTGGGACTTTTGCCTTCGGCTAGTCGTGGGTGCCCTGGTTGTGCCTCTGCCTGCCTCTTCGGGGATATGGGCGTGAAAATACTTCTTCTTCTTTATAAATCCGCATTTCGCGTGGTCGTCGCATCACATCCGAACGAATCGAGAATAGGTAAAAATTCGAGAAAGAATTATAATATGCAGAGAAAAACTGAGAAAATTTCAAGAAAAAAGGAAAAATAATAGTTTTACTTTCCCATATACAAACTGTTAGTAATTCGAAGTAGTACGAAGTTCACCCGGTCGGCTAGTGTTATTTTAAATACCTCTGAAATTTGTGACACAGTACTAGGTGTGGTCACCGAAATACACGGGCAGTATAAATTTACACACTTGTAGAATGTGCTTTTGATACTAGTATTGCTACGAATATTTTGGTTAAGTTACTTTGTAGATGAAAGTTCGATTTTATCAATAACTAACTGAACCGACAGACGTTGTCCTGTGACAACTATGAATATATATTTTTATAAGAACCTTCTTTCAACAATAATCATCACAAAAAAATCAGCAAAATTGGACAATCCGTTCACGCGTGGTGCGATGACCATGGGAAATAGAGACTTATTTTTGTTTAAAAGATGTAGCTATATTTCCCGACTAACTTAGTTCCACCAGTCCTGTTTTTATGGAGAACTTAAAGTGCTGTTTTTCCTAGTTTCCTAGCAGTTTTTCCTTATTTCTTATCTCTTAAAACTTCACTGATATTGATATAGGGTTTTTTATATCAATGTGCGATAAGAACGTATCCACTAACGGCCAATGTTGATAATGTATGTCAATCGAATGGATTTCAAGCAATCTAGATAGCTGCGTATCCGCCGGCCTATCCTATACCCAACTGCCATATTTATCCTGTCCACAGGATTATTGGCAAGCGATGACATAAAAATGGATCAAAATATCAATCTTGGACAGCAAGTTTTGGATTAGGATTGATTATTAATATTGGCCGTAAGACAGAATTTTTAAAAATTTGACGGTATGATACTTTTTGTTCCCTGACATTTTTGCATGGAAATTTGAATGAGTTGAGTAAAAATAAATGTCGAGTAATATGTTTAAATTTTTTCCAAAATTAAACCCCCAAGGGTGTGAAAAAGAGAAAAAATTGTATGAAATATAGTATAAGTATTTGGTTATCGTCGATGGTACCTACTTTTTAAGGTTGAATGTTAATCAAATTCACACGGAACGTCTAAATCCTGACCTACCCGACCGAAAAAAACATGTGAAAATTCCTTCAAAATTGACGCAGTAAACGCGTAACAAACATACAAAACAAGAAATAACTGACGAATATAGACTTTTTTACGAAGTTCAGAAAAAAACATTTTAACATATAAAAACTATGCTGTTGTTATATATACGTATGTTTAATATGGATGTTTATTACTCTTTCACGCTTGAATGGCTGAAAGGATTTTTTTATGACATTGGAAGGCAAACAAGCAGACGGATTTCCTGATGGTAAGAAATTCATGCCGCATAGAGACACCAGAGGTGGTAATGGTGCGTTGCCAAACAGAGAACGGGATGTTAGGCCTCGAGCAATAGTAAGTTTACCAGCTACCTTATCCTCCGAACCGGAACACGTCATGACGTTATGGCGGCAGGAATAGGTAAGGCGGTGGTACCAATCCGGGTGAGTCGCTGCGAAACACTACCACCTAGTCAGACGTCTCGGTGTTAGTGACGGCAAGCCTATGCTCGCCTTTTACGAGCTGCCTGGCACAGGAAGGCAGATGGTCTATTGTACAAAGGTGCCCGGACCAACACAGGGAATTTGAAATCTGAAATTTAGAACACAGATAAATTGTGATCTGGATTACAATTAGGCTACTTTTAATCCCGATCGCACAATGGGTTCCTGCGAAAATACGGGCAAAGTCGCAGGCAACAGCTAGTGTATTCTACGATGGCAATGTCTCGTGTTAATAGCTGATACCTAATATGATAATACTTTCCCTTTTATACTTCTCTAAAAAAACTTTACTATTTTTAAGTCTCAAATTCGAAAATAAGTCCGGCCTTGCAGTTTATAAAAAAAATATTCTTAAAATGAAAATATTTTCATTTTACTCTCCTTTCTATAAATAAATCTAGATTCTAAGCTGAAAGCTAAGCAAGAAAATTTACGGAAAACTATCGTTTCTTTTACTGAAAGTAAATAGTAACGCCTTAACAACCATTATTACTTAAGTAACATGCTCCAATTAATTGCTAACAAAAACGCAATTAGATTTACGTAATACATTGCTGAGTTAGCACACACTGAGATATGGGAAATTGATTTCATGCACTTCATGGATATCTAACAAGAAGTGGTTTGCTTTTAACTTTATCTATTGTTTTATTATATGTAGCAATATTTTTTACAAGCTTTCATTTAAGTCAGTATACGTATCTCCGGTTGGAATTTTGCAACCCAATTTTAAAGCAGCTATCCTTAATCGATTTAGATTGTTTTAACCGACTTCGAAAAAAGAGGCTACACGTACGACTTCTAGTTTTATTATTATTATTTCATATTTATTGCACACAAATAGCAAAAATTTAAAAAATACAGAAGAAGTATATATAAAAGAAGAAGTATATAGTATAACATGGAAGGCATCGTGTACAAAAAACAATCATATTATAGCTATACTTAGAACAAATAAATAAAAATATAATAATCAAGTATGCAAAAATAAAACAGGCGCAGTTATCATTACTAAAATATATTTGTAGGATAATATACAAGCATGTTATTGTGTCAACGAAAAGTAATGTTCCTTCATTTTTTTATTTTTATGTATATTATTCGATTTCTTCTTAGCACTTCCTGTGGTCCTATTGCAACCAAGTCTGAATCTGATATTCTATTTAGGGAGTTTTAGCAAAATACTAATTTTTGTTTACGTGCTTAACATACTTATAGGAATTGAAGTCACTCTTTTGCAATTTTAGTGTGCAAAAATTATTAGCCTACAGTTTATATTAAGTCTAATTATAATAATCATATCTTAAAACCCCCGACAAATAACATGTATTGTGTATAAATAATAATTCCGATTAT
>NJDD01000667.1:295317-306109 GCA_002245505.1 Calephelis nemesis | reverse complement strand
TATAATAATCATATCTTAAACCCCCGACAAATAACATGTATTGTGTATAAATAATAATTATATCTACCTTTAAACAAAAAATCATCGCATCGAAATCGGTCCATCCCTTCAAAAGTGATGCCACAGACACACACACACACACACGCACGCACGCACGCACGCAAGCACGCACGCACGCACACACACACACACACACACACACACACACACGCACGCACACGCACACTTTTGCGTCGGGGGTTAATAAAATATGATATAATAACATGACGAAGGCGGAGATGATCACAAAGAGGCAGTCTCCAAAATTCTCAAAATAATTATCCTATCTTATTTAGGCTTATTTGATACAAATTGAATAGTACTTCTCAGGGCTACCACTAGGATTAGTCCTTACAAAAGCTTGTCACAAAAACATTTCTTATTAAAAATGTATTTGAATAATACCTTCAGAGGAACAACGTTAAAAAATACAAGTCGGCTATAGAAACCCAATAAGTTATTAGTGTGTTCAAAAAAACGCGGAGTAATCATATAACCAACATACCTACATAAAAATTGAGAACCTCCTTCGTTTTTGGAAACTGAGGTAGGTTATACTGACATAAAACTCTTATTTAACTTATTAATTATAACCGTCTCAATTTTAAAAGGGTAAGCGTACACGCTTAACGTCACCAACCAGCTGCGAAGCTCGGGTTCGATTCCCGACGAAGGCAGACATTTGTGTTATGACCATTTAAATGTCCGCATTTTCGGGTCTGGATGTTTATTAAATTTATTCCTTAGTAATAATTATTAGGCCTTATATTACGATGGTATAATGGAGCATCTGGAACACTTAATTTAGTTGCTAAATTATTGAGTTTATGGGTTCTGACTGAATGGAAGAACTCTGCAGCAATTTGTGCAAAGCGGTACAATCCTGGCGAATCACTGCATTAAAAAAAATACTTCCGGATGCATCTTCCAAGTGATGGGAAGCTCTCAATGCTCCAATGCAGAAAAATCAATTGCCTTTAGAATGTCAGCATCTGAAAATTTTATTAATTTTCCTTTTGAAAATTTATATTCCAAATTCCCTATTAATGTTGTGTCAATATAGTGCCTCAAAGAGTCCAAAAGATTTGCAATAAAAACGTCGCCAGCTTTCAACACGCTAAATTAAAAACAAAAATAATACCTTTAACAACAATAATAATGAACAGCTAGACATTAATCACAATAAAAAAACTATAACTGACCTACCTACCTGCAAGCTATCGTAAACGCAAATGTAGTTTTATTAAACTGGCTTTAGTTACTTAAGTTTTATAGCGTAAAAGTTAAACATAAAATAATATGCTAATTGGGTAAGTTTATAAATACAAGAGGTTTTCTAAAAAGCTATTACTACATAAGACAAGAAATCTACTTTATTATATCTTCGTTATCCGATAATTTAAGTCAATTACTCAAATAACCCAAATGAAAATTAACTTTCAGCTATCATAAATATATATATCGCCTCTGTGGTCTAGCGGTCCAGCGTCGGATTTGACTTCTTGAGGTCCCGGGTTCAATAAAAATAATAATTACAACCCTACATAAAAGTAGGCGAATATTTTTATAAAAATGTATAAACATGACGGTATTCTCTTTTTATTTATGTGTTTGTGATCAATTGTTTAGTTTTAGTTTAGTTTTTATGGTATTTTGTACTATAAGTATTTTTTACTAGCTGACCCGGCAGACGTTGTTCTGCTATTTTTTTGCTGTGATTTACCCTCACCACTTAGTGGTAGATGTTGGCAGATTCTCAGAGCTACTCAATATGCTCACAAAAATTCATGAGAATCGGTCAAGCCGTTTCGGAGGAGTACGGTAAATAACATTGTGACACGGGAATTTTATATATAAGATAAAAAAAAATACATATTTCAAGTATAGTTTTCTACATACGAAACAAAGTAAGATTTGACTTTGATCCCCTTGTCGGGCAACTAAAAAAAACTAGAAAATGAATATTTTTAATTTTCTAATAAAGATAACTTTGCCCGGGATTAGATATGTGCCCGGTTGGCGATAGGCTTGCCACCTATCACATTGTGGGACTTAGTGTGTTCGTGGGTGCAATGGTTGTACCTCTGCCTACCGCTTCGGGAATATGGGCGTGAAGACACTTTTTTTTATTTATTTTACAAATGTCAACAGAGCTACATTAAATAAGAAAGATCAAGGTCAATTTCAAACTTCTTTACGCCGGTATCCTAGAAGAGGTAGGCAATGTCACAACCAGAACGCCCACGACTAGCCAGACACTACAGTCTACAGACAGTCTCTCAGTGTTAGGTGGCGAATCAATCGACCTCATAAAGTCAAGTCCCACATCGGAACGCTGGACCAAGAGTCGGTACAATTTTATACAATTTAAGAATAAGCTTGCTAACACTAACTTCTGGTTAATATTACATGATAAAATATTACTACCTGACCCAGCAAAAATTGTTCTGCCATATACGTCATAGCTGTTTAAAATTCGTCTTAAGACCTATTCTTTTTTTTACACCTACTTACCTAATACATATGATAAAATAGCTAAAGTTTGGTACACGCGAAATCATCGGATCTCGATCTATATCGTTGCATCAGCTAACACACTATTATACCGCTTGTAACCCTTGTATCGTTTAATTGTGATATCAAGATGTTTCCGCAATTACCTTCTCAAACAAAGGTGTTGAGTTTTGTTATTTTTTACACACGTTTATGTTATTTAAAAATAACTTCCTTTACAAAACAATCCAAGAACCCATATAAATAATCACATGGCCTTTGAGAATCTAGATTATCTATGTTTGTATTTTGCATTACCATCTTTGGTGGGTAGAACGTACGTTACTGGCAATTTATAAACAGGATATCCGTATGGTTTTTGTCGAATTTCAACTGTATATTTTTAAATAGTACGTCTATAACCCGATTAACATATAAAAAATAGGTTATTTTTTAGAAAGATAGCTCATGATTCTGAGGTGGTCCCATACTAATTTTATCGTGATCCGACTAATGGTTTTGAGTTATACTAAATAATATATAAATTTAAATAAAAAAGTGTGTGTATATTTATGTACACGCGTTAGAAGTTATACTTCTTCGGCGTAATAAGATAAAAATCTTTTTAAAAATTTTATCTTTTGCCTTATTTTACATTTGTAGACAAAATGACACTAACCATAGAAAAAAAGGTATTTAATACATTAAAAGTTTTATTATTATTTTTTTTTATGACATTGGAAGGCAAACAAGCAGACGGATTTCCTGATGGTAAGAAATTCCCGCCGCCTAGAGACACCAAAGGTGGTAATGGTGCGTTGCCAACCACAAGCCGGGATGTTAGGCCTCGAGCAAAAGTAAGTTTACCGGCTACCTTACCCTCCGAACCGGAATACGTCATGACGTTATGGCGGTTATTATGATGCATTATGTAGTTAAATAAAGTTTATTTAATATTTAATAAAAACTAAAATGTTATCTATAGCTAACTTCATCATGTCGATTTTTCGTGACGGTGTGCGCGCGCATCGTAAAAATTTACAATCATCACTTTTTCCTAACGCGCCAAAAGAAGTATAACTTCAAAAACAACTAGTAAGATGTCGCTAAAATGTATGTGGTACCATTTCGAAAAATAATTATCAATCAAATCGCGGCGTGGTACCCAATGAAATAATTGAAGTCGATTTTTGCAGTTTTAGTGGGCCTAATTATTTAGTAAATCAGTCTTCAGATGAGTTTGGAAAAATGAAAAACGAGTTCGTTGGTCGTGTGGCTAGCGTACACGTTACACTGATCAACCGTGAGGCTTGGGTTCGATTCCCGACGGGGGCAGGCATTTGTGTGATGAACATTTAGATGTCTGCATTTCCAGGTCTGGGTGTTTTTACATTTTTTTAAATATATTCTGGTATCTATTTAAGTATTTCTATGAATTAAGTAGTATCGTTGACTAACACCCATAACACAAGCATATAATTTGCGAAAGAGATTTTTTATGATATTAGAAGGTAAACAAGCTGACGGATTTCCTGATAGTATGAAATTAACGCCGTCTAGAGACACCAAAGGTAGTAATGTTGGTGGAACCGAAACACGTCAACGGCAAGCACTGACGTTTCACCGGCAGGAATAGTTAAAGCGGTAGTACCAATCCGAGCGAGTCGCTGCGGACCTCTACCACCTATTCAGATGTCAAGGTGTTACTGACGAAAAAGCTGTACTCACTTTTTCCAAACTGCCTGGCACAGCAAGGCAGGTGGTCTATTCTGCAAAGGAGCCCGGACTAACACGGGGAACTTCAGTAACTTCTTTATTAATTCAGCACTTTGTTCGAAATATTCCAATTTAAATAAAGTCAAAATACAAAAAAATACTTTTATTTCAATATCATGTGGACACTGCATAAATAAGTAAAAAATATTGCTTCACAAACAACTTAAAATCGCTATAATGACGTCAAACAAACTGCTTCCAATAAATTATGGTTCATATTTGTCATAACGTTTTGTGTGCAATAAAATAATATATATGCGACCAAAATATTTCAAACCAGGTTTCAAATCTTATTAACATCAAACGTCACCCCAAACAAATACCTTTGTCACAAATACCATGCATCTGCCAAGGCAGCGGCTGCTGACATTTGATGTTAATATCGCAATTTGGTTTCGCATTGAGCAAATCATCATTTCAATTGTTATAAATCACAATTGGAGGTTTTACCTTAACGCACGATAACTGAAGTCAGGGTTGCAATGAGCATTAGTTAAAGTATAAAGAATGATCTAGACGTAAGAACACAGATATGGATTCATCTAATGAAATTATTGTTTTGCAGAATATTAAAAAAGGGTAAAAATATTTACGGAATATGGAGAAAAACAAAAAACAAATGATATGCACAAAAAAAAGAAAAATAAAATAAACCATTACACGTTACACGCATACATAAATACACTTCTATTGTTATTTAATAAAGGAAATAATAATAGAAGGAAAATCGATATAGACATATATATTATATTTAATTGAATTATGTATAAGTTTGAAAAATTAAATATTTCATCATATTTAATTTATCTCATAAGTAATAACACTCTTATTTTAACTGGCCGAGGTAAATATGAAGTGGCCGTACTAGTAGGTAGCGTACTGAAGTTTAAGGGTTAGCACAGAGTACTAATAGTACAAATAAGGTGTACTAGTACATTTTACGGATTGTACGATTACAGTGCGAACCCAAAAATATCCGATTAAGGACAAGACCATTGTATTCTACCACATAAATGATAGTACTTTCATACTAAAAAATAAAATAATTCGTGCAAAATTATTTCCTAACCATTCCAAAATATCAAAAATGCACAACGCTAACATTCAAGTTTTCATTTGTGCCGGCACTCCCGAAGTGCAACCCGTCTTTCTTTTATATTAAGTTTCGGAGTAGAAACAAGCTTTATTGCAAACATGCTTTCTGTAAATTATTGGTAATAAATCTTTAATTGTTATGATCAATTAGAAATATTTTAGTGTTTAATCTTGCCAGCTAAAACTTTATTTGCTCTCTAATTAGTTTTCACTAAGAGCAAATCTAATACCATCTTTAAAAATATGTTTTTGGGAAGAAATTTGGGATAACCATAAGCTTTTAGTTAGGTTCATGCGGTTTCTATTTTGGAAGTAAGGAATTTGTAAAATTTCAGTACATGATTGATACAAATATTTATTTTACAAATGCACACTCATCTATATATAAATAAGACAGGTCAATGTCAATTTATGTCAATTTTAAAGTTCTTTACGCCCGTACCCTTAATCGTAGGCAGAGGCACAACCAGGACGCTCACGACTAGCCAAAGACACTTTAGTCCCCCAATGATAGGTGGCAAATCAGTCGACCTTAAGAAGTCAAGTTAAACATCGGACCACTAGACAACAAAAACGATAAAATTTTAAAGAACTTAAAAATAGGTTTGCTAAAACTAGCGTCTCGTTAAAGTACATTATAAAATATTACTTACCTGACGCAGCAAAAGTTGTTTCTCCTTATAGGTATATCGTCTAGCTGTTTAGAATTTATTTTACACTTACAATACTTAAAGAATTTTTAAAAATGGTCAAACGCGCTTGTGAACGACCACATTAGTCGCGACATGAAACTTTTAAATATATTTAGAGTAAATTTCTTACATGGTGGTTATTTCAGCTTAAACTTGATCTTTGGCGGTATAGAGAGAAAAAAATGGACTCAGTTTTATCGTAATTATTTTATTTTTGTACACTTTGTGTAAAATTACGCAATTTCGGTGGCATTTTGTGTAATTTTGTTCTGTTCAAGTGCACTTACTTTCTCGATGCCATCAAATCTCATTTGGGCATATGACGATTTTGAATAATTAAATCCTTATTTCGGTTTGAATTACAGATTATTAATGGCAAATGCTTACGCCCATGCTTAAAATATAACCTAAAAACCTATAGGTTTTAATCTAGACATAACAAAATGCCACCGATTACAACAAAAATGTAATCAAATTCAGTTTTTAAACGACTACAAAAACCAGAGGTCTTTACTTTCTTTCATAATTTTTATTTTCGGTGTCCGGTGTTGGCTTCTGTGTAAGCTCTCGGATTCGATGCCCGGGTTCAAAAGACTTAATAAAATCGACGATTGAATGTGTGTCCGGTTGGTGAAAATATCACTAACGAATATCAACCTTTGTCCCTGGGAGGATGACCGCCTGAACTTTCCTGAACTACGGAATGACACCTCTCTGACCTCACGTATGAAAACCGAGCATGTAGTACCTACTAAGATTCCCCGATGTTTCGATATTGCAATAGTTAAGTAAAGCTTCGCTATTGCATGCAAATACATCAGTGAGGTCTAACAGACCACTGAAGCGATTATTATTTAAACCTAACTATTCTACAATGCAGTAGGTTATATATTTTTGTGCAATAGCCCAATAGTGGACTTAAAAACTTGTATTTAAGGCTTTACATACATATCTTAACGACAAGTCCCTTACGGGCTATGCAGAGAGTATCGAGTGCCAAACCTCACGATCCTGGCAGACCTGCCTGACTTCCTCCACATTCGTTATTCTATTATTACTAAATGATAGTTTTTTTTTATATTATAGGAAGGCAAACAAGCAGACGGATTTCCTGATGGTAAGAAATTCACGCCGCCTAGAGACACCAAAGATGGTAATGGTGCGTCGCCAACCTGAGGTCAACATGTTAGGCCTCAAGCAAAAGTAAGTTTACCGGCTACCTTACCCTCCGAACCGGAATACGTCATGACGTTATGGCGGCAGGAATAGGTAAGGCGGTGGTACCAATCCGGGCGAGTCGCTGCGAAACTCTACCACCTAGTCAGATGTCACGGTGTTAGTGATGATAAGCCTATGCTCGCCTTTTACGAGCTGACTGGCAAGAAAGACAGATGGTCTATTCTGCAAAGGAGCCCGGACCAACACGGGGACCAGTACTACAAAAACTGGCCCCTCTTGTTACCATCGTCTTGCCCTCCTGCCAGCAAAATGTCAGATTCGTCATTAATGTTTTTAGTTTGGAGGGGCATAACAATAATGGGCAATGTTAATAATGTTTCTCTAAAGATAGATTTCCAGCAATCTAGATAGCTGTGTATCCGACGGCCTATTCAATATGTAATTTCCATACTTATCCTGTCCACAGATATGTTATTGGCAAGCGATAACATAAAAATGGATCAAAATTTCAATCTTGGACGGCAAGATTTGGATTAGGATTGATTATTAATAGTGGCCGCTAAGAGCTAACATCCTGGGTATCTATAGGAAACTTACATTTCTTAATATCAATAAATCTAACTTTCATGATCGCCTCTACGGTCTAGCGGTTTAGGTGTTGGACTTGACTGCATGAGGTCCCGGGTTCGAATCCCGGGTAGGGCAACAAAAACAAAAATTTGGTTGTTTCAATTTTCTAAATAAAACAAATGTTGCTCGGAATTGGATATGTACCCGGTTGGCTTCAGGCTTGCCACCTGTCACATTGTGGGACTTAGGTAGTGTCTTCGGCTTGGTTGTGCCTCTGCCTACCTTTCGGGAATATGGGGGTAAAGATACTTTACTTAAATGTCATGCCAAGATTCTTCTGGGGTTTTTTTTACTATGAGAAGTTACAGGCTGGAGTTAGCCTATTGTGCAAGCACGAAGAAGTTTCTGCACACAACACTGTGTCTACTGTCTAACACTAGTTATCTGGTTAGTAATGTTTATTCATTGGTCCCCTCTTACCAGCTGTCTTACAGCACAGGATACCCGACTCCAACTTGGAAATACGTCTGCTTGTTTTCTTTCCTACGTTACATCAAAATAGTCGGAAAGATAATACTTGAATCGATTTTCACAGTCGATTATGATTTGGAAAATGACTAAGCAGATTATAAAGTAATATATCTAAAAGTTGGTACGTAATATTATTTGTAATTTATATCATCAATAGCTATTACAACATTTAAATATTATATGCTTTCACTTTTAAATTAAATTAACTGGATAATTTGTAATCACAACGAGAGGGAAAGCGATTTAAATACTAATGACCACAAACTTATTTGCTTTATCATCGTCATAATGTTGCCACAGTAAGCAGAGGTTTCCAAACTATGTATTGCGTCTCCCGGGACTCTTAGAATAAATCACCATTTATTCTAATCACTATATCACTACATAGTATCATCACTACTAATAGTATAGAACAAAGTCGCTTTCTCTGTCCCTATGTCCCCTTGTATGCTTTGATCTTTTAAACTACGCAACGGATTTTGATGCGGTTTTTTAATAGATAAAGTGATTTAAGAGGAAGGTTAGTACGTAGGACTATTTAATACGCTGGACGCTAGTTCTTAACAAATACTTTTAGTACTATTTTACTAATTACTTAAATTTATTACTTTATTAGCTTACCGGTTTTTTACGGCATTATTAGGGGTAAAATTTAAACTACAATTAGTTACAATGGTAGCAGTAGGTAGTTTTCTTTGAAATTAAGAAGAGAGATTTCTATCAGCTAACCAGTGAAGGCGAGAGAAAAAACAAAAATAGTGGTGAACTTGATATAGCAGGCCTTTGCCTACAACCAGGGCACCTACCAGTGTAGCCAAAAACACTAAGCTGCACAATGTTAAGAATGATAAACCTATTGCCAATCGGACATATTTGTCCGGTTCATATCCAATCAAAAGTTACTTCTAATATAAAATTGGCTAAGCCGACAGTCGTTGTCCTGACCTAACTATGAATATTGTTTTTTTCCGTACTAACCTTTTCCTGACAATAACTATCACAACCAAATCAAATCAAATTATTTTATTTGCATTAGAACATGAGTGTTACAAATGTTGTAACAAAATATATTAAGGCCCCATACTCAGTCAGCCAGAAGAGCCAATTACCGCACTCCCCCGTTCCATGATTGCTATGAACAATGGCGCTCTGGCGAAACAAAGTAAACGTCTTAAGAGACAAATCACTATTTTTGACACTATAAAAGTAATTTGAAAAAAAGTACAAAAACTGAAACACTTATCTTTTAGGTATAGTACTTATCTATGTTTATGTTAAATCTGGTGTCGATATTTTTACAATTGAATTAGACAGAAAACAAAAGCTTTCAAAAAAGGGTTAACTTTTTGATTTTTTTCTATCAAGCAAAATGAAATGAATCGTGTTTTGGAAACACTAGTCTAGTAAAGCATATTCATGTTAATCTTGTGTGTTTTTGTCAGCAAGATCCATGATTGCTTTGTATGAAAAAAAAACAGTAAACTGCTGACGTATTTTAGCGTATTTGGCCCCTAAAGGCCTAACATATTCAACCACATAGGTATGGTGTGCAAAATTTCATTAATTTTAAATTTAAATATTAAATTTCATAATATGAACATCAACATGCAATAATTTCATTTTAGAGTTATTATTAAAATTTTTGATTTCCATTATTATCTTATCTTCATATAATTTTAAAAACATATATTTTATTTTTCCTATATTATCATCAATATTAATTTCATTAATCAAAAAAAAAACAATTCACATTTATTGTAATCCAATCATTTAAACCCAATTTATATAATTATCTTTTTGTAAATACTCATCTATAGAATGAAAACACTTATTTACAAGCCATCTATTTAAAGTTGCTTTAAATGTATTCCCTGATAATATTTTTATTTCAGTGGGAAACTTATTGAATATTTTTAAAAAGAATGATCAAAATTGGTAAATCCGTTCTTACGTGTTACGATCGATGACCAAAGGATATTTTTAGTATAAAAATTCAAAAAACATTTACGAAATTGTTTGACATAGCAACATAATTTGTATGTCTAAAGTGAGCTGTGGTTTAAAAAGATTGGGTACATCTGACAATTTGTAGAATAGTAGGTGGTCCGCGTCATATGCTGGATTTGAGTTTTCTTAAAGAAACGAAAATAGTTTGCCTGCCACGAGGTCAAAGCTAAGCACAGTTTCACTATATCACAAAGAAAGCGATTTTAAAAATTTCTTTTTCTTTTTGTTTGAAAGAGCGTGCATTCAATTTGGTTCCATTTGCTCTTAGTCTGGATTTAATAACATCTCAGGGAAAATTAGGAAAATAGACAATATACGTAATATTAAAATCGAAGTCGGTTTTTTTGCAGTCCAAAACTGCAAGTATGCATAAATTATTATTCAATGTAAATATTTTAAAAATTAAAACA
>NJDD01000667.1:278496-289863 GCA_002245505.1 Calephelis nemesis | reverse complement strand
TTATGAATCCATTACAAAGTTTTTTTGTTTCGTACCGCACATAGGGGTGAAATAAATTTCACCATGCTATCCATAAAATATTTGAATTTGTTTTACCCACTTTAATTTTATACTAATTACTATTATGTGCTAAACTTCATCATACGTGTAAAAAAAATTCAATTAAATCTTGAGTAATTGGTGATTTTGATGTATCAATTTATATATAAAAGTATAAAACATACCTAAATGGATCGCTTTATTTTGTTAAAGCTATGTATCTGACTGTATAAAAAAATTAATGGTGGACGAATCGACAGTAGAAAAATAATAAAATAAAAAGGTGTCGTTTTATCCATTGTGGATGAAAATTTTGTGGACGAAACGTCAGCAAGCCGGATGGCTTATTTACGAATAAAAACGGAACACATCCTGTAAACCATTATAAATTTACAAGACAGCAAGTATTACATTATAATAAAATACACTACAACATATTTCTGAACAAATAACGAGTGCAAACCCTTTTAGATAGAGAGCGCAAACTGTATGGAGTTTGCGCTCGCCGACCCTGCCGCTCGCTTCCCCGCGTTCCCCCCAGCGTTGCTCTGTGCAAGTACATGAGTCGGCCGACTGTTAGTATTAAGACTGTGCTATTGGGTACACTTAAAATATGGTAATATTTAACTTAAGATACACAAATGCGACCTGATTACAAATGAAAAATGATCATCGCCGCCAGTGGAAATGCTTATTAGAAGATGAAAACATAAGTTGCCAACATTTTGAGAAATTTGAGAAAAAAAAATTGGAAGTTCTTAAGGTATTTCTGGGAATTTGAAGAAATCACCGCCGGTAATCTTTTCCACAAATCTATATATCTATACATTCTATGTGGTGTAGCAGTTTAGGTGTTGGTCTTGACTGCACTGTTGGGTTCGATTCCCGGGTCGAGCAACAAAAAAATTTGATTTTCCCAATTTTCTAATAAAAAATGTTGCTTGGGATTGGATACGTCCCCGGTTGGTGATAGGCTTGCTACCTATCACATTGTGGGACTTAGAATCTTCGGCTAGTCGTGGGTACTTTGGTTGTACTTCTGCCTACCTCTTCGAGGATATGGGCGTAAAGATACTATCTATATTTTCATGTGAAATGTCAGCAAACAATCAGACGTCTCTGGTAACAAAGAATTCAATAACTCCCAACAAAACCTATCACTATCTAATGTAGCTAAAACCATCTCGATAATATCAGCATTCAAAAATTTTTATCGAAATCGGTCTTATCTTTTAAAAGTTATGATGCCACAGGTAGACGTACACACAACAGACAGACGCCTCTCATTTTTCTTCGGGAGCTTAAAGCTGTTGTAGGAAAGACGTTAAAGGATGTCTGAAGCTCAACTGACCGCTCGTAACTTAAACCAAACGTCGATTCCGTCCCAACACTTTTTCGTGTGAATAATGTCTATTGTCAAAAAGTGTCGAGGTTATTTTCAGACGGATAGCTACCGTAGAACAATAGTTACTTATAATTTTATCGAAGTTTGAGGTCAATCGGTTCCGAACACGATTGCCTCTACAATGCCGAACAATACGGTAATAAAAATCATTTCCTTAAAGAATCTCTTCCTGTAACATAATGCTTGTGAGTTCTGGCAAAGGAATTATTATTTCATAAAATAATATTATTTAAAAAGAAGGCGAAAAAGCCTGGGTTTTATTTAATAATACAAATAACCAATTTAGACTTCAATAGTGTTCCGGCTGTTCACTCACTGTCTTATTAACAAATGTGGTTTAGGGTAGGTGTAAAGTAAGTTGATACTATAGTCTGTATTACATATTATTTATTACAATAAAAACTATAATACCAGGTTAAACCTTGGAGTACTTTATTCCTTGTCTATTAATAAGGCAGTAATAGTATAGGAATAGAAACAGATTTTTATAGTTTGGTATATACAGCAAGATTTTTTTATCACCATCCAAATTTTTTCTGGGCATAAAGTATCTATAAATAAGTCCATTTATTAAAAAAAAATAGGTACCTAGCAGGTAGCTATCTAGCATGTCAGAGCACTCAGCGCGTAGGTACGGAGCGCGCGCTGCCCATAAACATCAATATTTTGTAGACGGCTTTTCGATGTCATATCTTAATATTTTAGTATTGAGGGATACTAAAAGAAAAAACACGTATTTAATTATTTTCACTTAAGATCAATATAATAAAATTTGGATGGTGATTAAAAAGTCAGGGTGTATATTGGCAATAATACATACAATTAAAATTAATTAATTAATGAAAGCGCGATACGACCGATGCCGTTATGATTGCTGTTAATACTGTTCTTCCTTATCATTTCATAAATGTGGAGAAAAATTATATTGATCCGCAAGTTGTACGGTGCTAACCTGTACCAATGGTGTCAAAGGTGAGATACTAACATGAGGCTGGATTGACCTTGTAAGTTTGATTACCGGCTACTCTTCTGATCGACGAAACTGTACACTGTAAAGAATTTAAGTAAAATTACAAAGTACAATCTATGAATACAATTACAAATCAGCGCTTGCACAGATTAAAACACAATCGTAACACAAACATAAGTTATGTGAATAAATTGTACTTGCTTAATCTTCTCTATACAAAAATGAATCTCTATTTCCCTTGACTGATTCATTATTATTAGCATAATTAGATAGTTAATTGATTTAATAACTTTTTTTATTTAATTAATACACACTGTTTCTTTTAAAATATTTTTTTTTTCCTTATTCGGGATTGAGACTGACATACCTAACATACGTGTTTATTGTTACAGGAACACACAAAACAACTCTTCGCTCACCTAACAGAGACTGAAAAAATATTCCTATTCGGGTCAAACCCAGAAGGTAAGAGTTTTTTTTATCTATTAAACAGGTTACCTCTTATCACATACTTAGATTACAAACTTTAGAGCTTAGATTACAAAGCTCAGGTTATAATTTGTTTAGGAGTATTAGTTTTGACTTGTATTTTTAAAGATATTGAACCAGTATTGTATGCTATATAAATACTCCTGGAAAACTTCTCAATCTCTGAACCTTTCCATATCATTTCTAGCTTTTTTTAATTTTTTGTTTAGTAAATGGTATGTCTAAGAAAAACAGCGAGCAACCACACAGTACTCTTAAAGGTAAGAAACAAACGAGATATTACACTTAACGTGCAAGTCTAGCGGCTACCCTACCCTCCAAATACGGTCACTATGGTGCCAAAAATAGGTGAGGCGGTAGAACTTAGCAGAAGTTTGTGAATCAGTTAAATGTATAGTTAAATAAAAAAAAGTTTTGTTCGAAGACATAGAAAACTTTTTACCTGTAATTTCAAGATATTTTTAACACTATTTAACTGAAATAAAATACGGGCAAAATTTATTACTATATACCTATACTATATTGAGAGGTTTTGATCAATATGAAATAGGATCAATCATCAATATATTTTTGGAAAGTTGAACTGTAGTGTTATTTTTATTAATAAATACATTGCTATTTTTACAGAGGTCCAGTTTGAAATAGCGCATCTGAAGCATTCAAAGCGCAAAAAGAGATCTCTATCTAATGATAATCAAGATACATTAGCATTGAAAAAACATCTCAATATCAAATTAAGTCCTAGGCATAGTTTTTTAGATCCGCAGTTCCTATTACTGAAGCGGTGGTCAAATGGTACTGAAGTAATTTTGGACCAGCACAAAGATGACGAAGTAGATCTATGCTATTATACAAGTGAACACGCTGCATTGTATGCTTGTGATGATGTGGTAAGTTAAAAATGTCCTAAAAGTCTTTAAAATTTTAAAAATAAAAACCAAGATTAAACGAAACAACCTACCTCACCAAGGTTCAGTATAACACAATGGCTATTGGAAAGAAATAAAAAACGTCTCTTAAGTTATTAGACAAATAAATACATTTCCTAAAAAAATTACGCAAATTGAATCTAACCCCAAAGTAAGGAAACTATATGCCTGTGTCGTGGTCATTAGTCACCGATATTAATACGTAGAAATATTTAAATCGATGGCAAAATAATTTAAGAAACACATCCAGACCCGGCAATGTAGACATCTAGTTTTTCATCACACAAATGTCTGACCCCGTCAGGAATCGAGCCTCCCGCTTTGTCGGTAAAGCTAGGCGTGTAGTCTTGGCAGTCAAATACCCAGCTTAGTGTCGTGATACTATCTTATACTAACTCGATATACAGTAAGTTTACGAAAAGCTTTCAATTTATTAGCAATTTTAATGATTTAGATCGGACCACTTTAAATTTTTTTCAGAGAGGACTGATAAAGTCAAACAACAGTTACTACTTTATACATCCACTGCCAGAAAGATTTCATAGTGCTCATTCGAAACCTCATGTTATTATCAAACGCCAACCAAACTATCACGATCAGGAAACAAATATAAATGAAAATATATGTGTTGAAGAATCGGATATTCCTAAAGAAGTTCTAAATTCAGAACCAATGCGTATATGGAGCAAGCACAGAAGAAAAAGAGACATAAAAACTAATGCAGATTTAAATACATTTAAAGTTAATATAGAACATAGAAATAAAACCATTGAAGGGTTTGTAACGAAGCTCGTCAAAAATGAGATCAGGCAAAAGAGAGCACTCCTGCCAGCAATATTTGTTGAAACTGCCGTATTTGTTGATAGAGACTTGTACAAACATATGACAGTTAATTTCCCAAAAGACACTGAAAGGGAGTTAGTCAGATTTGTGTTAGCTATGATTAATGCAGTACAATTAATTTATAATGATCCTAGTCTAGGTCGACCTGTAAATTTCATACTCAAAAGACTTGAAATACTTCATGAAGATCCAGTGAATTTAAAAAGGCCACACGATATTGATAGATTCTTAAGTAACTTTTGCACATGGCAAAGATTAGAAAATCCTCCTGGAGATAATGATCCTTTACACTGGGATCACGCTTTGATTTTAACTGGTTTAGACTTATATGTAGTTAACAAAAATGGGAAAGTAAGCAGCCAGGTTGTTGGTAAGTCATCGCTTTTATTTTCTAAAACATTATTATTTAAACATTATTATTTAACTTATTTAATAAATGTGATTTTTTTTACTTCAATTTTATTTTTTTAGGTCTAGCTCCAGTAGCTGGCATGTGTACCGTAACAAGTAGTTGCACAGTGAATGAAGGAAGACATTTCGAAAGTGTGTATGTGGTAGCACATGAAATTGGACACAAGTGAGTTCATTTTAAATACTTTTCCAAAAATAGTATAGTAGTGTATATCTTAGCTTAAATATTTCAGCATAACAAATGAAACAAAATATTATTTCATCATAAAAGAGTTCTATGACTTTTGAACCGACGTAAAAGAAGGACGTTATATGTTCGACTCCTACAATTTTTTTTCTTTAAGAGCGTTCCAGAAAAGCAGTTCCTATTCTACCAAGTTTGAATCTGATGATGGAACCCCACTGAAATCGAGCAAAAATACACAATTGTTGAGGTCGTACTCTGTTTCTGCGTTTTATTGCGTTTTAACATGCAAAACAGACTATTTTTTTATGATATTGGAAGGCAAACAAGCAGACGGATTTCCTGATGGTAAGAAATTCACGCCGCCTAGAGACACCAAAGGTGGTAATGGTGCGTCGCCAACCTGAGGCCGGGACGTGCTCGAGCAAAAATTAAGTTTGCCGGCTACCTTACCCTCCAGACCGGAACACGTCATGAACGTTATGGCAGCAGGAATAGGTAAGGCGGTGGTGCCAATCCGGGCGAGTCGCTGCTAAACTCTACCACCTAATCAGATGACAAGGTGTTAGTGACGGTGAGCCTATGCTCACCATATTGTGTCATTTAAGTACCCAAAAATAATAGCTTTAGATTTCGTCTCAGTCACAGTGCAGAGTAAGTTTAGGGCTAGCTTGCTCAGTTAAAATTAAAATATCTTAATATATAAGTAAGGGGGCTCATCTGAGAGCCTTCTGTAAGACTGAACCTCGTCTAACGACCGCATTTAGAGTCGTCACTTAACATTTAATCTATCATTCAGTCAGAATTTCGTATGGAAAATGTCGTCTTAATGACTGGTAAAAAAATAATTGACGTCTCTGAGTGAGGCTGTTGGTGATATTTTGATGATAGCATCGTTAATACTACTCAAAGGTTTGAAAAATTGACAAAAGCAGGGCTTTTACATATTTATTACAAATGGAAAAAAACTCTAGAAGCAGTACGAATAGGTTGCCGTCTTGTTCGAATGTATGCAATTAACTATTACAATAAATGTACCTTAAATATGTTTCAGTTTGGGTATGCGCCACGACG
Source organism: Calephelis nemesis (assembly GCA_002245505.1). Lineage (NCBI taxonomy): Eukaryota > Metazoa > Arthropoda > Insecta > Lepidoptera > Riodinidae > Calephelis > Calephelis nemesis. The sequence goes on along the minus strand of NJDD01000667.1, from coordinate 283,519 downwards.
GCCCTCTCGCTGACAATGGTTGTGATCCGAGCGCTTACATCATGAGTCCAACACTTGGCAGTGGCAAGATTACCTGGTCACAGTGTAGCAAGAATTATCTGCAAAAGTTTCTGGAGTAAGTTTCCAAAGAATTATCTAATAACCACCCACTGACAAAGAGGGTCTTACAAATCATGCCAAACTGGATTTTTTTCTCTATGTATGTGTGTGTGCGAGTGTGTGTATGTGTCTGTCAATGGCATCATTAGACTCCTAAATAAATGGATAGATTTTGATGCACATTTTTCGTTTTAAAGCTGACGTGTTCGAGACGGTTTTTCGTTACATTACGGATTGGTACTATAGTGATTATTGATTTTTCTTAATTTTATGGTTATTATTTCTAAGCTACATTTAGGGCTTTGTTGTAAAATTATAATTTTAAAGCAAAAACTTTGGTCCACTTTTTACCAAAATTTGGCACACTTTCAGTTGATGTGGAGGTGAAGTGTAGAACGCTAACATTTAGCAATTATAATGCTTATAAAGTGCATTAAATCCAAAAATAAAACATTGTACACACTACCATGCATTTGACACACACAAACAAATATATTGATAACGATAAATGATCACAGATGGCGCACATAATAAATTTATAAAGTTTTGAAACAGAGTAGTTGGTCCTGATTAATGAAGATGGCGTTCTAATCATAAAGATAATAATTTAATAACTTATAATTAAAATGCACGTATCATGGTCAAATTTCAACCATTGGGCGACCACCATAATTAAAATCTCTAACAGTTTTATAATTTATGGTGCATGTTTCATGCTCAGTAAAGTTCATTTGAAAATAGCGGTGTAAAAGTTAACTTGAAATTGCAGCACATCACAGTCTCGTTGCCTCTTGGACCACGGCAATTCTGCTGGACAACTGGATCACAGTGCTGAAGGAATTCTTCCTGGTGAACGGTTTGACGCTGACCAACAATGTAAGCATCATCAACTATTGCTATGATTCTTAAATTTATATTAAAAAAGAATTGCAGAATGTATTATGGTAATGAAGCGTTAAAATATGCAAGAGCCTGTTTTTTTGTTGTTGGACAAAACTGGTAGACTTTCTGGTCTGGCAAGACTGACACATTGCTTGAACTTTGACTAAATATGTTAACTTGATGTTAAGACTTAAGATGTTAAGTTTACTATCTACATTATCTATCGAATTGATGAAATCGAAGCATTACACACATACGTATCTTCACGCCATGGTTTGCAAAGAGTATCAAGTGCCAAATCTCAAGATCCTGGCAGACCTATCTGGCTCCTCCACATTCATTACCCTATTCATATAAACACGCTGGTTTCGGAGACGCCACCCTTCGATATGCGAGTGATCTGATCGTGGAAAGTCAACCTTGGTCTCCTCGGGTACCTACATCAATCCATATTCGCATTGTATATCTGCTTTGTCAATCTTTCATCTGTCATTCTTTCCACATGCCCGAACCAGCGGAGCATGCCCTTTCGCATTTTAACACCAACACTTTCTTTCTTCGATCCCACTCTTTCTCGGATCTCACTGTTACGAATGCGGTCAGCGAGCGTTACACCACAGATTTTCCGTAGTGCTCTCATTTCGACCGCATTTATCCTACTTTCGTGATCTTTCTGACATACCCAACTCTCGCTTCCATACAATAACGTTGGGATAAGCACAGAATTATGCAAAGCGAGTCTAGCTTTTTGACTCAAAACCTCGCTTTGGAATAGCTTACCCAACGCTCCATTCACACTATTCCCTGCACTCACTCTCTTCTCTACATCCGCGGTGTACCTTCCATCCCTGCTAAAAGCACAACCAAGATATACAATTTCATTCAATTGTTCCAGCACTACATCATCAACCAAAACTCTTACATCCGTTCTGGCTACATCTCTTTCAAATACCATTATTTTGGTTTTCGTCGCATTCAAATGTAAGCCCCTTTCTTTACAATCTTCTTTCATAACTGTGACCAGTGTTTGCAGCTCAGATGGTGTAGAGCCCAAAAGTACAGCATCATCTGCATAAAGCAGGCAGTTCACAACTTGGTCACCCATACGCATTCCCACATTCAATGATCTTTAGGAATCTTGATTAATCTTTTTAGGAACCGAAATGTTTATGTAACATCGTATTTGGCTTCGTAATAGACATATTTTCACATGAAATAAAAGACAACTGCGTTTTCAAGAGTTTTTTTATTCATTTATGGGACTTATAAACATTCCGTCTATGTCAGTCCCATCGTGGACTTACATTATTAATAGGTATGCATATTACGATACAAACTTAAAATTACGTCATCTTTCATCTGTAAATCTTTATACATGACCGAACCAGAGGAGCATACCCTTACAAATTTTAACATCAACACTTTCTTTCATTCCCACTCTTTCTCAGATCTCACTGTTACGAACGCGAAGCATTACAATTGCGAAATTGACGATGTTGTGGTTTGACACTTCTCCGGGAAGCAAAGGATGATATGAAACTGATGTTATTTGATCCATTTCTAGAAAATTATAAAAGTAAATTATAAAAGTTTGTAGAATAGACCATCTGCCTTCCTGCTAGGCAGCTCGTAAAAGGCGAGCATAGGCTTACCGTCACTAACACCATGACATCCTACTAGGTAGTAGAGTTTCGCAGCGACTCGCCCGGATTGGTAGCACCGCCTTACTTATTCTTGCCGCCCATAATGTCCAAAGCTTGCCGTTGTCATGTTCCTGTTCGGAGGGTAGTCGGTAAACTTACTTTTGCTCAAGGTGTAACATCCCGGCTTCAGGTTGGCAACGGCACCATTACCACCTTTCGTATCAGGAAATCCGTCTGCTTGTTTGCCTTACATTATCATAAAAAAAATACATTCTAGGTATGTTGAAGTATGGACGTGGAAGCCGACATTCCACTTCACAAAACTTGGAGGATGTATGCAGAGATCTACACTGTCAACGAGAAAGGTACACCTGGACATCTCACCCAGCATTAGAGGGCACAAAGTGTGGTCAAGACATGGTAAGTTAATCCATATCATTATACTTATCTGCACGACAAGTCTGTTACGGAGTAGGCAGCGAGTATCAAGTGACAATCCTTCCAAAAAGATCCTTGCAGATCTGCCTAGCTAAATATTTCTACAAATTGTTAAGAAATACAACGATTATCGCTTTGTTAACTGTTTTGACACTGTTACTAGTTGCGATTATACTCGTGTTAAGAAAGTTAAGACTTGAACACTAGTAGTAGCCTAGCAATTTGGGATATTGAATTGTTTTACTTGTGTAGATAGTCATAACTTTTGTGATAAAGTATTGTGCAGCAGCTGACCCGAATTGGTAACATCACGTAACTTATTCCTACAGTCAGTGATGGTTAGAGACCATACATAATGATTATCTCATATTAGTCAGAAAGCCGCCTCGGTTTCCTGTGTTTATTTGGCTTCCATAAATGTAGAATAGGTCATCTGTGTCTCTGCTTGGCGGCGCGCAAGAAGCGAGTATAGTTTAAAATAAATAAACATCCCCGGACAAGTTACCTACACTATAGCCTGTTTTTTAATCTCAGAGACTAAATTGACACATGTGAATGTCAAGTTTACTAACAATGATACCTGTGTTTTTTTCGTAGTGCTGTCCTATGATACCGATTTTTTTCAAAACGTAAATTAATGTCGATTTTCAAAGAATGGAAAACTTAAAATTTGTTTGATACTACAACTCTGACCGCCTTGTTGGTCGAGTGGCTAGCGTACACGTCCAACTACACTGACCAACCGCCAGACTCGGGTTCGATTCCCGACGGGGGCAGGCATTTGTGTGATAAACATATTTTAGATGTCTGCATTTCCGGGTCTGGGTGTCTTATTGAATTTATTCTGGTATCTATTTAAGTATTTTTATGTATTAGTATCGTTGACTAACACCCATAACACAAGCACATAATTTGCTTACTTTGGGGTTAGATTCAATTCGTGTGATTTGTCTAGGGATATTTTTTTTTATTATTTATTTCATTTACTTACTCTAAATTTATTCACCACTTTAACTAACATCGAAAAAGAGAACGTTGTTTCAAAGATTCTTTTTTTATTTAAGATATTCCGAGGTGATCCATTGCCAATAAGTCTGGGTCTTCTTGTTAAAATCGAATGGAACTCGAAGTAAATACTTAATTTTTAGTGCAATTATACTGAAATCGATGTCGTTTTTTTTGAAATTTACTGAATTGTAAATATTATGTTAGCTTTCGTCCTTCAATGTACCTATTTCAATGTTTAAAATTGATAAATTGATTTTTTTATGAATTTTGTGTTATGAAAATACAAATAATGACATTTATTAACCTACAATTACGAAGCGTATTAATTGCGTCTTTATTCGGTCTAAATACAGATTTTCCGATTTTTCAATGTAACTTGTAAAAATCGGTAACAAATTTTGTCAACATTTTTCGAAAATGGCACGACACTATTTTTGAATCGCAAAAAACTGACAACATTGCTAATGTCAATTTAGTCTCTTAGATTAAAAAACAGGCTATAATTGATCCTAAAATACCTCAAAGTAAGCAAATTATATGTTTGTGTTATGGGTGTTAGTCAACGATACTAACGGAAATGCAGACATTTAAATGTTCATCACACAAATGTCACTCTCCGTCGGATCGAATCTGAATCTTGCGGTTGGTAATGGCGTCAGGCAAATACGTTAACCCCTCGACCAATGGGCCGGTCAATAATTGACATTGACTACAAGTCCACTGGTAATAGATTGCTGTGTAGCAATTTGCTCACTGCCTTGCCTCTTTTTATTGTCATAAGAACAATGTCTTATTCCAATCTGGCGGGCCCTTTCCATCAGGAAAGCCGTGAACTTGTACGCTGTATTTATTTCCGGTTACAAGAATGTAGGGTATAGCTGAATATTACATGTGGGTTTCAGTACTGCCGCGGCGGCGAGTGCGTGGAGCGCGGCGGCAAGTCGTGGGCGGGG
>NJDD01000667.1:252935-272486 GCA_002245505.1 Calephelis nemesis | reverse complement strand
GGTTCCCGCTGGGCACCGCCTGCTCCGCACCCGCCGCCCGCAACCGCAGCGCAGCCTACTGCGTCGGCGGACGCTGTCTGGTGAGTGCTCAGCGACTCCACACGCTCTCTCCGTGATTTTCGAACATATTTAAAGTCGAAGGTACCATTGCTGTAAGGTCGACAACACATCTTGTATATCGAATACCGTAGGCAGCGGTGATCACTTATCATCGGGTAACGCACTCGCCCGTTTGGTTTCTCGTCTATAGTAAAAGATTAGTCGCCAAAGATTCTAGCTTAAACCCATGCGTTTTCTTTAACCTCGACAAACTTCTGAAAAAACGGGTTACACTCCAGGAGTGCCGGCAGAAGAGAAAACTTGAATATTAACGTTGTGCATTTTTGATATTTTGGAATGGTTAGGGAATAATTTTGCACGAAGTGCTTTAATCATCAGTATGAAAGTACTATAATTAATGTAGTAAGTAGAATACAATATTCATTTATTGCGCTATCGTACACAAACATGACACCACGAACATTGGCGCAAGCACCCTGCGCCGTCTTACGAATTTTCGATCTGACGATCTGACGCGAGTTTAGTTTTACCCATTCCAAAAAAAGTGCGCAACGCCGCTAAAGAAGTTTTATCTTCAAAAAAATAACCCTATTTCGTCACTCTCGTCCTTTAGAGAATAAATCTCACAAGACAAATGTTGAGCTTCGGGCTGCAATCTCAAGAAAATGGTTTTGCTTTTTCAATCTTCAGTCAAACTGTAGACGTTAAAATTTGCATACAGTTACACACTTTTTTCAATCACTCCCAAAATATTCATGAAATATGCAGCCAATGTTCACCCTATTCACCATCTCCTTCCGATCATCGTTTACAGACTCCACTTGTACAAGCAATGATGATAAGTTTATTTTTCGGTTTCACGAGTCACAAACTGCAATTTTACAATTCACTACACATAGCTACAGGACTTGAGCGCACCACACAGGAAAACTCATGACAGATTGTACTAATATGATCTCACTAGGCGAAAGCCGATACCTGGTATCGCTGGCGACGCATCATCCTGAAGAATTTAAAGCTCTTTTGACTTCAGTCCCCCTAAAGATTTAAGCATTTTAATACAATTTTCATAAAGGTGCAACAATTAGGTAGGTAATAAGGTAAGGTAAGGTTAAAATTAAAATTTGTTATGGGGCAATTAGCATACACCATCACATAATACTCCTTTCATATTACCCTTTAGCACTTCCACAATATTGTCAGATGCCTTTGGGCCAGCAATTTTTCCTAAAGAAAGCCTAGAAAAAACAACCTTGCTTGAATGGGATCTTATGCCATAAGTACCCTCGGTTTGGTCTCACTTAGAACTAATAATTATTATCAATTCAATTTTGTGTAAATTCTTCTAAAATCTCCTAAAGCCAAGGGACACCGTAGAGCATTTTAAAAAAAGGCGGAGCCTTAAGGTTAATATAACTCATTAACTTTGATATTTCTGCTTGCTTGGAAGTTAACTAAGGAGACCCAAGATAAATAATCGCAAATCAAAAGTTGTAAAAAACATAACATTTCAGGAGTTTGGACCAGACAACACACCATTGACGGAAACAATATTCACGTTACCACTGCTAGACAGAAACAACACTAGCTCATTACCGCAGCGCTCCTCGCGACACAAACGCAGCCTGTACCGAGACCGAATCACCATCAAGGCAACTCTAGAGAGACAACAATTGGAGGAAATCATAGCAAGACTGAACTTAACGGGTAAGTTTTACTAGTAGATAGTCGAATTTCTAAATTTTCCTCAAAATAAAACGTAGGTAAGCGTAGTAATAAATAAATGATCAGGGATGATGAATGAATGAATGAATGAAATGGTATGAATGACAATGAATTCTTTATAGTGCACAAACAAACGTACAACAAAGCAAATACAAATAGATACTCGTATTATGAAAAGCATAAAATTATAATTTGTAGTACACTAAATGTGGCCTTATCGCCATAACATATTCAAATGGTAAAATATTTTTTGCAACCGGCCCAGTAGTTTCAGTACCTATCCGATACAAACAAACAATAACATGTTTATTATTTATAATATTAGTGTAGTAAAATCACTGATAGCAGCGCACCTAACGGGTCAAACTTTACTACTTTCTTGAATCAGGAAACCAGCGAAATATGAAATTTAGCCGTATAGAGGAGTGAAAAAGTGGACTAAGATACGTCATTTTAGGTATTATTTAGCACAGTTGTAGCGGCTTAGTAACACTGAATTTCAAAAGATTTTAACGAATCCGATAACTTTTATTGTTTAGTAATAACTACGCTGGTATTGTGTTCAAGAGTGACAAATCCGATTCCAATATGGCATGAATCGAGTTTTAAGAGTAACCTTCACCTACAGGTGTACCAACATCTTAATATCAGACTGAGAGAAGCCGTGCACTGAGCTTTGGAAAATGGCGGTAGCTAATTCATGAATAAACGAGATCGTAACTTCACGATACTTAGCATAAGCGTAATGCTGGCGGTAGAAATACATGTGGCTAGAAATATATTTGGTAACAATGTACTACCAGCCTAAACCTGATAAACACCTTGAGTAATTTTAAAGCTACCCTTACCTCTGACTCGGAACACGTCATCGGCAGGAATGGATTAGAGATTGGCTATCGATCCATCGCAAAACATCACCTCGTCGCCGTGTTAGTGAAGAAAATTAAACGCATGCTGCTTCCGAGCTGCTTGTTATGAGAAAATGTTTCAGCCTATTCCCGTCACATAAATTGGCATATTATTCTAGCATTAATGGATGTATGTATTAATGGATTAATGTATTAATGGATGTGATCGCCTCTGTGGTCTAGCGGTTCAGTTGTTGGATTTAACTGCATTAGGTCCCGGGTTCGAATCCCGGGTCAGGCAACATAAAGGAAATTGGGGTTTTCCAATTTTCTAATAAAAAAAATTGCTCGGGATTGGATATGTGCCTGATTGGCGATAAGCTTGCCTCCTATCACATTGTGGGATTTAGTATCTTCGGCTAGTCGTGGGTGCCCTGGTTGTGCCTCTGCCTACCTCTTCGGGGATATCGGCGTGAAGATACTTTTTTTTATTATGGATGTAAAAAACTGCGATGGTCTAATAGAACTGTTACCGCCTTACCTATTCCTGATATTTGGCCGCCTCGTTAATCGAGAGTGTAGCACGCCTAACTCTTCCGACCGACTGCGAGGCTTGGGATAGATTCCCGACGGGGGCAGGGGTTAATATAATGAGCATTTAGATGCCTACACTTCCAGATCTGGGTGTTTATTAAATATATTCTGGTATCTATTCAAGTATTTTTATGTATTAGAATCGTTGACTAACACACATAACACAAGTATATTCTTATAACTATTTAGTATAACTTTATAATTAGCTTACTTAGGTGTTAGATTCAATTTGTGTAACTTATCCAGGGGTATTTATTAATATTCTTTTTTGCTTTGAGAAGAACACTAACATAATTATCATCCCAGTCTCAGGTTAAAGAATATTTACCACCGTTTGCGTAGGCGTGTTTTTCTCACCACCAGGGGATGAGATCCGCAAAAAAACACTGACGCAAAATTACTACCAATTATATTTTACAGGAAACACAAGAGACCATATAACGTACATCGAAACGATACCAGACGTGGAACTGGACTTCAGCAATCCTATACATATATCACCAGAAGAAACTTTCCTGAGGAAACCACCAAGACCTACGTGGGACTAAAATATTGGCCGTACCTATTGCTAGCGAAGTTTTAAACGAAAACGTCCAAACCCACAATTATTCTAATTTTCTTGTCCCGAGAAATAAAGTATACATATATGAAGCACATATTCCAGTGGCAGATTTAATTTTTCAAGGATATACTAATATGTAAATACAAAGGTCACGTTGTAAATGTTGTGTGTAATGCAGCTATCAGATGTACAACGGGAGAGAGAGATGGAGAGGGAGAGAGATAAGGGAGAGAAGGGAGAGAGAGAGGAAGATGAAAAGAAAGACAAAGATCATATTAAAGATGTACAGAGAGCTGTAACTGACACTATTATCTCTTAAAATAATAAACAAAACTTAACCGCAGTAAAATTGCAAAAAAAAAACAATACAAAACGTATACAAACATTTTGCATTCTCTTCGATTTCATATACATATACAAAAATTATGTATTTTCCTCGATCTCCCTGGGATTCCAACATCAGATGCAGACTTGGTGGCAATACGTTCGTTTTAGAATGTATTGGGAATACGTTCTTTCAAATTAAAATAAAATCGATTAACACACGCCAAAAAAATACAGGAGTCGAACATATGACCTCCTCCTCTTTGCTAAGTCGGCTAGAAAAGGAGTACATAGCAATTATAAAACCCTAAAAAGTTATCTGTGCCAAAGTGACAACTACATATTTTTATGGCTGTAAAAAAGCTGAGAATGAAACAAAAAACTTATAAACAGGCCAACTTTCATGTTTGAATAGTTTTAGTTTTAACACCGATTCAAATCCCGTTTCGGTGTTTAATATCCAGATAATTTTTGTTTAAAGAAGTGAATATGAGATACAGACAATAAAAATGTGTTCAAAAAAAATTAATGAAATTAATTCCAAAATCCAATTATCCAAAAGTATAACAGCAAGGAGACCCTTTTTGGGAAACGCTCTTAACAACTTTGGTTGTGAACATTAATTTTAAGAAGTATATCATGTGAATATAGTCAAAATGTACTGACTAATGTGATTATTATGTAAGTAAAATTGTAAACTTCCTTTAAATTAAATGCCTAATATCATTTCGTCGTATTATTAAAAAAATATTAATTATTATTATTAATTATTTTAGTAATGTAAGGATGTGATAACAGCATCGACCGTCAATAAAGTAACTTAGAAATCTATGCAAAAGCTTCAACTTTACCTACTAAACCTATTTAAATCCAATTTCATAACTGTCATGAATTTGGCCCAACTTAATAATAAACTTTTATCTCGATTACATACGATAGCAAAACGCGGACAAAGCTGGGGTTAGTTACAGTTTATTGTACTAATCATAACCTTGTAGAGGCATTTTGCATAAATATCTAAACACGGTCGCTATTTTTTTTTGCAATTCCAAAAGTTTCAAAATTTACTTATGTTTTGGTTTTAAAAATAAGTAGGTAGCTGAATCTACTTATTTTTTTTACTAGGTGGTAGAGTTTCGCAGCGACTCACCCGGATTGGTACCACCGCCTTACCTATTCCTGCCGCCATAACGTCATTACGTGTTCCGGTTCGGAGGGTAAGATAGCCGGTAAACTTACTTTTGCTCGAGGCCTAACATCCCGGCCTCTGGTTGGCAACGCACCATTACTTTGGTGTCTCTAGGCGGCGGGAATTTCTTATCATCAGGAAATGCTTGTTTGCCATCCAATGTCATAAAAAAAAATACTTCATTTTAACTTTCAGTGTTTGTTAGTAGTAACAAGTGGAAAAGTACAAGTGGCTATTCAGTATATTTCTAGTGATAATCACTGTGTAAAGTGTACTTCAAATAGCTGTCAAATGACGTGTTTTGTATTTGCCATCTCCATTGTATTTCCGATGTTCACAAGAGATAGCAAATATAAAACACGTCATTTGACAGCTATATGATGTACACTTTACACAATGATTATCAATAAAACAATACGGAATCAGCCCGCTGATCTAAAAACAAATACGTTAGTACGGTTAGCGGCCACTTGAATCCAAACCGTAACACAAGTACAGCCGACATGGATAAGGTGAAGTTGCTGCAATACTTTGAAAACTAACTATATTTCGTTCATTTTCCGCACAAACGGGGAATAAAGTAGGTAACAATAAGGTAACGAAAAGAGGGTTAGGTAAGTACTTGAATAAAAAATAGAACATGGTCATTGTAAATTTTTAATTGCAGCCAAAAAACGCCCCTGATCCGTGAGGAACCACTGCCACAGCTTCCTCAGGTTTTGCTTATCACCATTCTGTAATATAACATGTGATGTAAGTTATCTTAGCTAAAACACGCGACTTTGTTTGTATTTTAAAGTTATCGCCTCTGTGGTCTAGCAGTCTGGCATCGGACTTGACTTCTTGAGGTCCAGGGTTCTATCCGTGGATCGGACAACAAAAAAATGAAAATATGTCATTTAAATTTTCTAATAAAGATAACGTTGCCAGGTATTGGATATGTGCTTAGTTAGCGATTAGCTTGCCACCTATCAGATTGTGGGACTTAGTGTCTTCGGTAAGTCGTGGATACCTTGATTAGCTCTGCCTACCTCTTCGGGGAAATGGGCATCAAGATACTTTATTTTTTAAAGTTATTTTCCTGATTACTAAATAAAATAATAACCTATGACCTTTTACACGTCATGTGCCAAATTTAGCTTTAATCATTTTAAACTTTAAGGCAGGATTGAATAACCATTTGTATGGCCAATTATAAAAGAACAAACTTTAATATACTTTTTAGGGGAGGGATTGAAAGTGTAAGTTATAAAATTAGGATTGGCATGTTCCTTTAATGCTCCGTGGAAAGAATGGCAGATGAAATATGGACAAAACAGATATAAAATGAAAATATGGATGGAAGATGTCCCACGACCAAAGGGCCAAGGCTCTCCGATCCGAGGGAGATGTCAAGAACCTCTAAAGCTGGAGTGTTTGTATGAAAAAAGTAATGAATACGGTGGAAGCTAAGCAGGACTAAAAGGATCGTGACATTTGACACTCGATACTTTCTGCCTACTAAGGGACTTAAGATGAAGATATATTCATGGGTTGCATATTCACAATTTGTAGATTTTTTGACGGTACCTAAAAAGGTAAAAGAACCTAAAAAAAGAGCACCTGAACCATGGCATGAAATGCAGGTATTTTAGGGAGCCGGTAGTAGTGGCTCTGGGGGATACCTATACCAAATGTGTTACATGTACTGTTCATACTGGTTCCAGACTTAAAACCGATGCTATTGGTTTTGGGATATTATACCGGTACTGGATGAATATTACCAAGCAACGTAGTTTTATCCGAATATTGAATTAGACCTCCCCGTGTTGGTCCGGGCTCCTTTGCAGAATAGACCATCTGCTTTCCTGCCAGGTACCACCACCTTACCTATTCCTGCCGCCATAACGTCATGACGTGTTCCGGTTTGAAGGGGAAAGTTGGCCGTAAACTTACTTTTGCTCAAGGCCTAACATCCCGGCCTCAGGTTGGCAACGCACCATTACCACCTTTGGTGTCTCTAGGCGGCATGGATTTCTTACCATCAGGAAATCCGTCTGCTTGTTGGCCTTCCAATATCATAAAAAAAGACCTGGGATCGATTGGACATAGGAGGCTAGAAGTAAAATCTACCTATATCTTGATCATGATCCTAGTGACAACCTAAACAACGCCTGCTACAAGATAGGTAAGTAGGCATGTTCAAAGAAGTCCGACACTAGTAACATAAAAGTCAGAGCTCACTACTAACCTTAACAGAATTGAAGACGCTGCTGGTCTTGATGATCCTGTCATCAATTTTCTCCATCTCCTGCCGCAGCTGATGACGCAGAGCCGACACGCTCCGGTTATAGCAGTTTGGTTTCTTCGTACAACCGTCCCAAATGTAGTCTTGTAATGGTTTTGTAGAAAGTTTACTGAAAATATCAAAAGTCTATTTAATGTATATTATTATTATTATGACTAAGGGACCTTCAAGAACAGAGCGTACTCATTCGTTAAAGTTTGGCAACGCATCAGTGATGCTCTTGGCGTTGCGGGTATCCGTGGGCGGCGGTGATCACTTTCCATCAGGTGATCCACTTGCTCATTTGCCTCCTCTTGTATAAAAAAAATTATTCGCATCGGGGTGCAACGACCCTATCACTCACTTGAGGCAATAGTACAGTCAAACATAATTACGTGGTAGAGTGCGATGTAGTAGTTCGCAAGGATTGGTATCACCGCCTAGTGTGTTCGGCATATTCGTGTACCATGCTTATGGTAGCTCGGACACCAGCACTGATCTAAGTAATTAGATCTTAGACCAGGCCGACCAGAGCTGGCTGGCTGGCGAACTTCCTATCGCTTGACATTATCAGCTACTGACAGTTTGTGTGTTTCTCTATTTCTCATTTTCCCTCCAATTTTCTAGAGTTTTCTGTTTATAACATCCTTTTTCTGACAATAACTAACACAGCAAAGAAAGAATTAGCAAAATTGGTCCATCCGTTAAGGCATGATGCGATGGCTACGCGAAATAAGATTCTTTTTTATATATATACTAGCTGTTCCGGCGAACTTCGTCCCACCCGTTCAGTTTGCATGGAAAAAAATTAAAATGTTGTTTTTCCTGGTTTCCTGGGGGTCTTCCCGTAAGTAAAAAATATCCTATGCCCGTCTCTCTCTCTATTCATTTTCAGACAAATCTATTGTCGTTCTTGAGTTATAAATAGTGTAACTAGCACATTCTTCTAGTTCGATAGGTATATATATGATAACTATTTTTCGCTAAATAAGCGGAAATTTTACAAGCCTCTTCAATAACATAATATCAGGGTTTCCTTTCTATCTAGCGGCCCTGACCTAGCACCGCAGCTACATAAGAGGCATAAATCCCTCTGTTCGTTTAATGCAACATCAAAACTAGTGCATAGGCGACGAATAAATCTTACCATCAGGAGACCAATCGCCTTATACATCATAATATTAATACGTGAAGCAAACACTTTGGACCCGTTTTTAAAAAACTTGTAAGGACGGAGGCGTATGAAGTTTGGCACACTTATAGTTTATGTGTAGCAGAAGTGCAGAATGCTAATATTTTTAAATAATAATGCTTATAAAGTGCATTTAATCAATAAATAAAACCTTACACATACTACCATGCATTTGACACACACAAACAAACATATTGATAACGATAAAAGATTGATGGCGCTTAAACTATATTCATAATGTTTGAAAACAAGGTAGTTAGTCTTGACAAATAAAAATGGCGTTTTTATCAAAAAAATAATTAAAATGTATTGTATTATGGTCAAATTTCTACCAATGGGCCACTAAAAATGTTAAAAAGACTTACATATCTCTTAAGTCATCCTCTTTCTGTTGGAAGCCATCTTGTATATTCTCCTTCAAAGCTAACATTTCAACCTTCAAATCATTATACATTTTTACCGGATCTGCATTGGAGCTCTTCCCAAATATGGACACTAACTCACGCAAAACGTCATCAGACTCTTGCAACTTCCGTTCCACCGTCTCTTGTTCGGAGCAAATGTCATACATTGATTTCTAGAAATAGAAACACACAACACATGTTTTTTTTGTGACACATTCCTTTATATCTATGTATTATATTTTCAAACAGGAACCTGTTGTTCCCGTAGGTGAATCAGATTTTTATTTCTATTTTCTGATTAAAGAGAGGTTTCCTTTCTTAAAGACGTTCTAGACGGTTGTATAAACCGTTTCAACAAAGGTAACCTGGAAGGAAATTCTGTGTCTGTCCTATGTTATTCTTCATCCTACATTCCTATTAAATTTAAGTTAAAAACGGATGCAAACCCATGTTTAGAACCACTGTGTACAACCGTCAAGAATGAAAACCAACGTATAGAAGCACTGTATACAAACCCTAATCGACTATGCATATTAGTTAAGATTTGAACAACCGACAGTTCTGTCTATCGACATACAGTTATTTAAAATTTACAATTCGGTAAAGTATTCTTAAATTTTCTATTGTTCCGCTAAATTTACTTTTTTTATTAGCACTTTCTTTTGACAAGTAACAAGAAAAAAAAGAATATGCGAAATCGGTTAATCAGTTCACGCGCGCTACGATGTCCAACGGAAATAGAAATTCACTTCTAACCGACATCCAAAAAGGAGAAGGTTATATGTACACTTCCTATATTTTACGTATGTTAATCGATTTACCTGTAAATACCTTAAATATAATAATAATACCTTTAAATACAATACTTCCGAGATGGTCGCATTTACACAAAGTCTGGATGTGATAATGGAATCCCATGAAAAACAAAGAAAATACGCATTAATGTGTACGCATGTACGCAGTTTTGCTGTGCTACTTTTATAGTACATAAGAAAAATATACGTATAGATGAGCACTTATAGACTCCTAACAAACTGATATTGTGATGCCAGAATGTGCTAGTAATAAATAAATATCCCTGGACAAGTTACACAAATCGATCTAAACCCAAAGTAAGCAAATTATATGCTTGTGTTATGGGTATCAACAATACTAATACATAGAAATAACAGTTTACATTATATAAAACCCGGACCAAACAAAAAGAACTAAAGGTATACAACTTACCACTCTGCAAGCGACAGCTGAAGACTCGCTACTCAAACACTCCCGCAGTTGTGCAGCAAAGTGCAGCAGTTGCTGTGTCGAGTGCAGCTCGTTCCGCAGACAGCAGTACGTTAGTTTGTCGATATGTAAAGCTCTTTGAGTCAGCGAGTGTAAGCTGCGTAAGTCACGAAAGATCTGTCTGGAAAATACAAAGAGAATTGTCACAACATGCAATTGTGTCATCTCATCCCTCAGACAGTAAACTAGTTTCATATCTTTAAATGAAGAAACACTTGTACTGGTGGTAATTTTGCTGTTCACAAAATAAACTTGTTTTAGATGCGTGCTATCTTTTTCAAATGAAACAAAAACAAAAGAGATGGAACTTTTTAGACATATCAGATTAGTCCGAACATTGGGCGTGCATGCGTGTCATCACGCCAATTCCCTAATACAGGGTATGCAGAGAGTATCGAATTTCCATTGTCACGATTCCTTTAGTGTAGCTTATTGTGCTCCACCTCCATTACTCATACAAACACGCCGATTTATGAGACTCCTGAGTCCCTACACCACCCTCGGATAGTGAATAATCAACCTAGACATTATACGAGTTTGTTTGACTACTCACACTCGCATTGTATTGCTTTATCAAAATTTCATCTACAACATTCTTTCCACAGGACCGAACCAACTGTGCTTCCCCGTTTTCATTTATACATCAACACTTTTACAATTTCTCTCAGATCTCGCTATTGCAAATTCAACCGGCGTGCGTAACACCACAGATTTTAAGGTATTGTTTGCAATCCTAGCAAGTTGCAATTATTACTATTATTGGTAGTTGGCTGAGTAACTATCTAGCATATTAATAATTTGCTTCAATAAACACTCAAATACTTAACAGTTAGTCAATTTGTAAGCAACAGTGTTGAAATAAAAAAAGTTTGATCTGAAACTGCAAAAAGTTAAGCCCAATCATCAATAGAAAATTACCATTCGGAAAGACAGAAATCAGCCTATTCGGAAAGAGAACAATAAATTAAAAAAAATCACGCCTACATTTCCGAAGAAATAAGTAAAGGCACAACCTCGACTAGCCCGAGACACTAAGTCCAACAATGTGTTAGGTGGCTAGCCTATCGCCAGCCGGGCACGTATCCAATCCCCGGCAACTAATCCAATCCCGGCAATGAAAATAATATACATACTTTTTGTTGCCCGACCTGGACATCAATACCAGAACCTTAAGAAATCGAGTCCAACGCCGGACCGCTAGACCAAAGAGGCGATAAAGAATAAAATTGGATAAGAAATAGAAACTCACTCTCTAAAATCAAGTAAACCTCTCGCGACTGGTCCCATGACAAGTCTCGTTCTCATCTTCACAAACCTCTGTACAGCACTCTGTATTTCATGATCCAATATGGCTTCTTCTTGATCCAGCAACGCAATAGCAGATTGAGCTTCCCTCATACATGAACTGCAATGAATATGCAATGTTTTCAGTGAAAAATAACCTGGTCTATCTCATCTCATTTAAAAACACTTTTGAGGCAGAGTTTTAATGTGTTTTTAATTTTAAGTCTTTAATAGTGTATGTGCTTGTCAAAACCCAATAGTTTCATTAATATCCATTCAGTATTTTTTTTGCACCTGTAACATTACTTACTAGCTTCTACCTGTAGCATACTCATGACAAAACTTAATAAATTGTAATCAATGTGGTATTTTGGTATAATAGTGAATTTACATATAAATTTGTTCCGATTTTTTGCATGAGTAAAAAACATCCATTCTGATTCACTCTTAAAAACTAGAGAATTTCTCTTATTATTAGGAGTTTAATAATTAATTTATTAATTTTAATTAATTAGTGTTATATAATTATTAAAGTACACAAATTTAACATGCACTCAGTGGTTGTGCCTATCCCGCGACAATATTGTAGAGTACAAGTAATAAAAAAAAAACCAATAGTGATAAAAGAGAACTACTGCCGACAAACTGCTGCGTTGTTTAACAGATGTTAATGTTAAAATGTAATCATAATTTTGAAAATAAATAAAAAAAACGTCATCAGGTAAAGTGGCGATAGAGGTGGGAACGGAACCAAAGCCAGGACAAGGACCAATCCGTGAGATCTGTCATAGTCTGAATGTTATGCTCCCTCAAGTAAAAAAAAGGAAATTTTAAAATCGGTTTAGAAATGAAGGAAATATTGATCAACAAACATTTTTGAAGTCTAGTAAAAACACTCGATTATTAGTCTAGCGCGCGACAGAGTCGTCACGTCCCAAATAAATTTATATAGTGTCTTTTGGTACATTCCCGCACTGCCGTTTAGGCGCGGTAAATGCTCAGGGAAATGGATAAATGTAAAGGTATTTTTTTAAAGTAGCCTATGTTACTTACTACCCCAGGTGAAGTCAAGATTGTTTATTTAAAAATCAGCTATCATATAACAAAAAGAAAGTTAAAAAATTACCTTATTTGACTTAGATGTATCTTATTGCAATTGACAACAAGGCCTAGTTTTGCTTGTTCCCCGCTTAGTCTCACTTTGGATTTTATGTATGCGTGTAAACTGTTTAGCAATCTGAAATACAGTAATAGAACAATTAATACTTAAACTTGTAATATGTCAACTATTTTCAAAAAATCAACACATGCAACACAAATCTAACAAAATATTTTGAACAGCATTTTAATTAATATTAGGTAATAGCAAAAAAGTAGTCTTTGTTCGAAGCTAAGAAAGACAGATTTAAGATTTTTAAATGTAGATTTGCATCAGTATAAGATGATCATTTTGTTAGTAGTATCAATGTATCTCTTAAAAGATAAAATATGGTAATTAGAAAATTACTATATCCTTTTTTTTGACCGCCTCATTGGTCGAGTGGCTAGCATACACACCTAACTACACCGATCTGGCATCTGTGTGATGAATAAAGTTAATACATTCTGGTATCTATTTAAATATTATATGTATTAGAATCGTTGACTAACACCCATAACACAAGCATATAATTTGCATACTTTGGGTTTTGATTCAATTTGTGTAATTTGTCCAGGAATATTTAAATTTTTTAAATACATCTAGAATTAAATCAGTAACAATTTAGACAAATCTATAAAACAATAATAATATTTTACTAAACATAACTCACCTTTCCTCAATTTTCTCTGCCTCCAATGGTACATGTATACCCTGATTCATTTCAAAGTCATTGTGTTTCTTAACAAACTTTTTTGACGTGTACAAATTAAAATGAGACCTAAACAATGCCTGTGATTGTATGTATGTATCAATTGGACCATATGTGAAAAAGCGCTTTGCAATGTCCTGAAAATATGGGAAATCTATATCAATCCACACTTTCTTGAATACTAGGAATAGTAAAGCATTGCCAACCTAATGCTATCATGTCTACCAAGGTTACATAATGGAATGTGTCAATTTTTTTATCAGTGTTAAATAATTTATAATATTCATAACACAAAATTTAAACCCCATTGCGCTTTAGAGGATGATATTTACATAAAAAATGTAGCATACGTTTGAACTCAGCTCTTACACTACACACATATTGAATTTCATCAAAATTTGTCCAACAGTTTAGCTGTGAATGCATGACAGACTTTTGCATTTATAATAGACTAGCGACCCGC
Organism: Calephelis nemesis; assembly: GCA_002245505.1. Classification (NCBI taxonomy): domain Eukaryota; kingdom Metazoa; phylum Arthropoda; class Insecta; order Lepidoptera; family Riodinidae; genus Calephelis; species Calephelis nemesis. The sequence goes on along the minus strand of NJDD01000667.1, from coordinate 258,441 downwards.
CCCAGCTTAGCAGTTATGAAATATACATATAAACCTTCATCTTCAATCACTTGATCTACTAAAACAAACATATCCAAATCCGTTGCGTAGTTATAAAGAATTAAGCATACAAAGGGACATAGGGGCAGAGGAAGCAACTTTGTTTTATACTATGTAGTGAAGAATGGACAGTGCAAACAAGCAGCTGGCTCTAATGATTAGTGATTAGGGGTTTTAGTTTGCAAGTCTCTTGAGAGAGAGCTATAAGATAGTTGGTATATTTTCAAGAGATCTTGAAAAATCCAGACAGACTAAAACTAACAAAATACTGTTACAAAATTAAAGAATTTGAGGTAATTGCTTATATATATTACCATATTTGTATTACAGTTTGCATATAAATTCAGTGCATTTGCTGTTACATCAACTACATCATTGGTAAGTAACTCCACTTCTTCCGCAAGAAAAACACAATCTTCTCCAACAGATATCTCGTCATCAGAACACTGTTGCAGGGCAGCATTCAATTTTGTTATTTCAACATTCAATTCTTGTTTTATTTTTCTGAAAATTGAGTTTAAAAAGTTGAGTTTCAACCTATGATTAATTTTTTTTTTATGACATTGGAAGGCAAACAAGCAAACGGATTTCCTGATGGTAAGAAATTCCCGCCGCCTAGAGACACCAAAGGTGGTAATGGTGCGTTGCCAACCAGAGGCCGGTATGTTAGGCCTCAAACAAAAGTAAGTTTACCAGCTACCTTACCCTCCGAACCGGAACAGTTCATGACGTTATGGCGGCAAGAATAGGTAAGGCGGTGATACCAATCCGGGTGAGTCACTGCGAAACTCTACCACCTAGTCAGATATCACGGTGTTAGTGACGACAAGCCTATGCTCGCTTTTTACGAGCTGCCTGGCACAGGAAGGAAGATGGTCTGTTCTACAAAGGAGCCCGGACCAACACGGGGAAAGTAATTGTTAGTAATTGTTTTACATACAGAAATACTAGGGCTCACTTTGCATCCCAATTAAATAATTATATATATGAAACTGGTGTGGCAGCCTACACGATAAATTTGCACAAACTGCCAGGCTATGTAAGTAAAAAATTTTAAAGCTAAATTTAAACTTGTATGGGACCCCAGACAGACTGACTAGATATTTTCGAAGACATTACATGTGTTTCAGATTTGCATCAGCATCGAGAACTGTACTTTGTACAAAGTTCCTACATTAAGACTTAATAAACTTAACCCAAAAATAAAACATTTCATTTAATAAAATGACAAAATGATATTTATGTAGGTATGTTTACCTCTTGAACAAAAATAATATTATATTTATTGTTATGCTTTTGATAACTTAAAGAAAAAAGGAGATTAAAACTTTTTGATTCTATAATTTCATGACATTAAAGTAAATAATAAACAAGGAATAATATTATTTTTAAGCATTTTAAAGTTTGAAATGCGCCAATAAAATTTTTCAAATAATATTTATGTTAACATTCATTTCGAAACACTCTCCTGTAAAATTAGCTGGTTTTGAAATTGTACAAATTTCATGAAAAGTGATGATATATACACAGGGTTTTCTTTATATGGTAAAAAACAGCAGATAAGCTCATGGCTCTTCTGAAACTCTACTAACTAGTCAGATATCAAGTAGTTAGTAACAGTAAGCCTATGCTCGCCTTTTACAAGCTGCCATTCAGGAAGGCAGATTGTCTGACCCGCAAAAGAGCCTGGACCAACACTTGGTAAGACCATCATTGCAAAAAATTTACATCTGTACTTACTCATTTTTCTTTATTGTATCTGCAAGGATTTTTTCTTGCTTTGTCAACATGTTGGACCTTTCTACCTGCATGGTAATATTACACTTAACTTCTGCCATTGAGTCTTTATCCCCCGGTAAACAAATACCTGGATATTCTTGTTGTATTTCATTAACCCTACTTTCTAAATCTTCAGCAGATAATAAGGTACCTCTCTTTTCTAATTCTGAATACCTAATTGGAAGGAAAGACAAATGTATGCAAATTAGAAAAGATAAAATTAAGTTCATTACAGATTACATTTGAATACAATATAAGGAACACAAATAATGATTCTTTTTAAGCAAACATACACCTGATTGTGGTTACATCTGCCATCAGGGGTTTTAAGGTTGCCAACTTATTGCTGAGAATATTTTTTTCTTGTAAATATTACCTAAGTTAAAATTGTTTAGAAACACAACCATCAACGAGGTACACATACATATACTACACTACAAAGTAGGAAACATCAATATAATTGAAACTTAACAAGATAAACATGTGTGGTTTTAATATGTCTTACTTACTTATCTTCATTGCAAATTCCTTACAGGGTAGACAGAGAGTATCAACATCCAAATACCTTGATCCTTGCAGATCTACACAGGTCCTTTACATTCATTACCCTTTTATATGAAACCTTTTATATGAAAATGCCGGTTTCAGAGATTCTTTATTGGTATAAAGAATCTGAAGGTGGTCTTCAGGTAAAACCCAAGCAATTTGCAAACCTAGATCTCACCAAGTACTTATACCCATTCACATTTGCTATATTTAACTATTTTGTTAATCGTCAATTGTTTCTACTTGACCTAACTACTGGAGAATGCCTTTTTAGTATTTTTACATATTTAAACACATTATTTCAATCCCACAATTTCTCATATCTTACTGTTATAAATAAGATCAGACAGTGTGCAGTGTAGTGTGTGTACTTAGTGTGTTTGAATGCCTCGTTGGTCGAGTGGCCAGCTTACACACCTAACTACATCGACCAGCCGCAAGGCTTCGGTTTGATTCCCAACAGGGGCGGGCATTTGTGTGGTGAACATTTAGATGTCTGCACTTCCGGGTCTGGGTGTTTATTAAATTTATTCTGGTATCTATTAAGTATTTCTATGTACTAGTATTGTTGACTAACACCCATAACACAAGCATATAATTTGCTTACTTAGGGATTAGATTCAATTTGTGTAAATTGTTGTCCAGGGATATTTATTTGTCCTGTTGAGAGAGTGTAACACCACATATTTTTCATAGCCTTGGTCCATTAATGTGTGATGTGACAAAGGGAATTGAACATTCAATTTATATGTAAATAATGAAGCAGATATTATTCTTCTCTTATAAATATGGCTTTCAATCGTTTTCCACGACTTATTTTGTCAATTTCAGGTTCGGGGAAGAAGATATTATTACATTAGACTAAAAATCTATTATGCTAGAAATGATTAAGTATAGTAAATATTCCGTATTGATCAAAATCTAGAATGCACCAGACTTAGATCTCCTACTCCTACATATTTACCAGTTAGTCTTCTTCGCCTATTTCTTTACATGAGGAACATGAGTCAGGCCCTAACTGTTAGGGACGGAATTACAATAGCATAGAATACTTTATGGTATAGAATACTTTGGAGTTTAAAAACTTTACCTATATTCTTCTCTAGGACTGAGAATATTGTTTTCATCCAAACTGCTGTAAATCCATTGCAAAACATACGCGAAATCTGGATCGTTTAACATCCAATCAAAAGATTTTTTATATGTTTCGACACCCAAACTGTTAAGAAATGGAATAAACTCTTCATCAGTTAAATCGCTTGAGATATTCATTTTTTGATCTAAACCTTAATAAAATTAACTATTTAAAAACAAACTTCCATTCAAATAAACAAAACAAAGTTGAAATTGAAACTATTACAAACGTCGAAAATTTTGAAATTTAAAAACTGTTGATTCGTGACATTTGACAACTTAATTGACAGAAAAATAGTAAGGATGCTACCTGATGTCAATAATGAACAAACTGTGAATCGATTTGTAGTACATGGTAATCGATATCCTAAACAAGTAGCATCATAAAAAAATAGTTTACGATTATATAATATAGTTTTATAAAATAGTGAAATTCTTTTGTTTTTCATGACTTTCATTTTCATGTATAATTATGGACATACGAAAACTTTTATTAACAATTAACATTGTCAATAATTATGTGTCATGCCGTGAAGTTAATGACATATTTTCATGGTAAAAGAACGACGCAAAGCTAAGTTAGACTCCCGGAATGGATAAGTTAAAATGTGTATGCCTAGTCTTAAATATCCTTTTGCATCCCTTCAACGAGTGTAAGTTTAAAAAAACCGCCCAAATTTTAATAATGTAAAGGGACAAAAGATTCCCCCAGTTCTCTTTGGTATCACATAATTAAGATCACATAGTTCTTACAGGTTTTCTCTATAATACAACATTGTTCGTCCATCTAGGTAGTTATGTCACATGTAGCAAATATGATTCTAGCCTTTTGATAAGCTTCAGACAACTTAATTAGTTTAACAGTCTTATGCATACCCTTTCTAATATCGCCGAACTAACATCCAAACATAATTTCACTGAAAATGTATAATAATACTCTTTTATACAGTTTTTAATTATTTTAAAATTTAACGTAATAGGACTTTACATGATATTAAACAAAACGTCTAAATACCGCCTGAGATTTCAACATGTAACAATAAACATTCATCAACAGCTTTTCTGCAATATAACGACTTCAGTTTCATCTTTTTTATATTAGACATCATTTTGTCAAGACATATGCGATTTAAGATAGTAATAGTTTTTTTCAGTTGGTCCAGAATCATGCAATTGATAGCCTTATTGATAATTGCATCTTTAGAGTTGTTGTGATTTGAATTACGATAAAACGGAAATTGCATCATGATAGGCATAAAATGTTTGATAGGATTAAATCACAAAAAGAATTAGTATCAGACTACATTAAAGAAGTTATACTTCAGATGAAAACATTTTTTTAAATGTAAGTTCCACATTATAATATTTGAATTGCTTACATCTCAATGTTTGAGCTTTGAACTGGGTCAAATAGTAAAGAAGCTGATAATCTTACTGACGCAAGAAGACTGAATGCCAATTTAATTTCCTGTTAGGTACAAACCAAACGAAAATAAAATAATCGATTCTATTCTATATATTGGCATGACTATTTTAAGGTCAATTCTATATTTCATAAAAAATGATGACTATTTTAAACGTCAATTAAAATTTAGGTTTCTAATTGAGGGTTTTGGCGCCATCGAGAGAAAAGATGGTCGAAGTTTTTTCATAATTATTGAATTTCGTGTTAATATTGAGTGAAATTAGTTAATTTTGGTGGCATTTTGTACAATTTTGTTCAGTGAAAGAGCACAAATGAAATAATCATTAAGAAATTAGCGTATCGTGTATTTCCTCGTTGCGGCCAAATCTCATTACAGAGCTTGTGTAATGAGCCACCGCTTTACCCAAGAGCCTGACATGACATCCTGACGACTTATGACTGATGACTAATTGTAATTAATTGAAATTGATGTAAAAATCGATGCAAATTTCTACTTGATTAATGGCTAAATACCAACGTGAAGGCCAAAACCTAAAGAAAGAAAAGAAAATTGAGGGTTTTGGCGCCATCAAGAGAAAAGAT
>NJDD01000667.1:227406-250881 GCA_002245505.1 Calephelis nemesis | reverse complement strand
TTCTGCAATATAACGACTTCAGTTTCATCTTTTTTATAATAGACATCATTTTGTCAAGACATATGCGATTTAAGATAGTAATAGTTTTTTTTCAGTTTATCCAGAATCATGCAAATTAGCCTTTTTGATAATTGCATCTTTAGAGTTGTTGTGATTTGAATTACGATAAAACGGAAATTGCATCATTATAGGCATAAAATGTTTGATAGGATTAAGTCAAAAAAAGAATTAGTATCAGACTACATTATAGAAGCTACATATACTTCAGATTAAAACATTTTTTTAAATGTAAGTTCCACATTTTATTATTTGAATTGCTTACATCTCAATGTTTGAGCTTTGAACTGGGTCAAATAGTAAAGAAGCTGATAATCTTACTGACGCAAGAAGACTGAATGCCATTTTAATTTCCTGTTAGGTACAAACCAAACGAAAATAAAATAATCGATTCTGTTCTATATATTGGCATGACTATTTTAAGGTCAATTCTATATTTCAAAAAAAATTATGATTATTTTAAACGTCAATTAAAATTTAGGTTTCTAATTCAGGGTTTTGGCGCCATCGAGAGAAAAGATGGTCGAAGTTTTTTCATAATTATTGAATTTCGTGTTAATATTGAGTGAAATTAGTTAATTTTGGTGGCATTTTGTACAATTTTGTTCAGTGAAAGAGCACAAATGAAATAATCATTATGAAATTAGCGTATCGTGTATTTCCTCGTTGCCGCCAAATCTCATTACAGAGCTTGTGTAATGAGCCACCGCTTTACCCAAGAGCCTGACATGACTTCCTGACGACTTATGACTGATGACTAATTGTAATTAATTGAAATTGATGTAAAATTCGATGCTAATTTCTAATTTATCGGTTTTTGTTCCGATGCTCCTCAATTGATTAACATTGATATAAAATTTGATGCAAATTTCTACTTGACGAATGGCAAATTACTAACGTGAAGTCCAAAACTTAAAGAAAGAAAAGAAAGGTTTCTATCTAGGTACTGCTTTGCCTTTTTAAAAAACTTATGTATCTAGTTTTAATTTGTGCTAAGTTGTTAAGGGATTTTGCTAAATCGGACTTAAAACTATTCAACATTAAGAATATTGGTTACAAGTTGGTGAAAAGCGTTAGCATCAGTAATTATCTAAGCACATCGAGTGTGGTTAAGAAAGTACAAGACACAATAGTTTCTTCATTCTTGCATAATTACATAACTAGTTGTACAGTACTACTATTTAAATTATGCTAATCTAAATAATAGCGAAACGATTTACCAGGAGTGTCATATATGCGTTGCTAACCTTCAAAGAATGAGTACCTACCTTCTTCTCTTTAATAACTGTCGCGTATCAAGATTAAGGGCAAGATACCTTAAGCTCTGACACGATGTCATAAGGTGAAACTTAGGAACGACTCCTCAAGGCATTCCCCAATGTTTAAGTTATAGAAAACACTGAGAGACCCTTCACAACGTCAACGCATAAAGCTGATTGGTGATTGCCAAGACTTTGACAATTCGAGGCACTCTGTATTGGATGTGGTCAAAAGGGAAAAGCTGGTGCTGGGGAGTCCTTTGAAGTTGAAAACTTTATTCATAGCACAAACGCGCTAACTGTTAACCATACGAGATTTCGGACAAAATATTCTTGACCAGAAATGAGTTGATTACGGCTCCCGATAAAGTTTCGCCAAAAAACGTTCTAAAGCAGTCTGCTTGTTTTCGGTAGAAAGCATAATAAACAGAAGATCGATAGATAAATAGCGAGCAGATAGTAGCGATTGAACTGCTGTCCAGTCATGAGCAAACTCTTTGAGAACGATCTGAGAGATTGGGTTTTCTCGACCTATTGATTTCCTAATCGAAATTTTAATTCTGGCATAGAGCTTTCATAGTACGGACTGATCAATGGTTTGATTTCATGGTCATCTAAAGTTGAATCGAATCGGAGGCAAAAAGGGACCCTAAGAATTCAGTGTATTCTCCGTCGCATCATGGACCACAACATTGTAAAAGTAATGAAATAAAAAAAAAGTGTGTTTACTTATGTACACGCGTTAGAAGTTATACTTCTTCGGCGTAATAAGATAAAAATCTTTTTAAAAACTTTATCTTTTGCCTTATTTTACATTTGTAGACAAAATGACACTAACCATAGAAATAAAGAAATATTGTGAATACAGTTGTCAGTTCTCACGCAAATATACGTAGATGTCCTTACTTTCACTTTGTTGGTACCTTTTTTTGAAAAACTAAAATGTTATCTATAGCCAACTTCATCATGTCGGTTTTTCGTGACGGTGTGCGCGCGCATCGTAAAAATTTACCCTCATCATTTTTTCCTAACGCGCCAAAAAAAGTATAACTTCAAAAAATAAAATTGTGTTAGTTAGTCTGAATTTCCTCTCTTCTTCGGTTTCATCAAGATGTTTATGCATTAATTACTTATAGTAGATATATTTGAAGGAGTACCTACTGCGCGATATAAGAAAAGGTGAACTGCTAGATGATGTACCTATTTGATTATACTCACACAAACAAAGTTTAATTATTCCTAGACCCCACTCAAAACTACTATTACCTATGTGACGACATGCTTGAAATTGAAAGTGCGATCGTTACAAATTTATCTACCACACAAATGCTTACGAGTATCTTTCTTGACCGCCTCGTTGGTCGAGTGGCTAACGTACACGCTTAACTACATCGACCAAAACACGAGGCTCGGGTTCGATTCCCGACGGGGGCAGGCATTTGTGTGATGAACATTTAGATGTCTGGGTGTTTATTAAATATATTCTGGTATCTATTGAAGTATTTCTATGTATTAGTATCGTTGACTAACACCCATAACACAAGCATATAATTTGCTTACTTTGGGGTTAGATTCAATTCGTGTGAGTTGTCCAGTGATATTCATTTATTTATTTCTAATATAATAACTTAAAATAAGTTTGGAGGGAATTTCATTCACTTCAGCAGTCCTACATTTCCTAGAGTACCTACATAAAACGGTTACGGGTAGGTACGTGTATCGGATTCGGCGCGCCACTAAAGTGAGGAGAAAGCGGTTCCTAGTTCCTACTGCTGAAGTGGTTTTATATTGCGTTTTAGTCTTACAAGTATTTTCCAGACATTGAGGGTTGTTTTGGCCCCACGTCTTAATACGTTCTAGACCAGTGGTGGGCAAATTACGGCCCGCGGGCCGGATCCGGCCCTTGAGAGGTTTCAATCCGGCCCGCCGAGGGTTTATTTTAGAAAAAATATGAACCCCTTAAAAAAATAAGGGTCGAAATGTTAAAAGACTATTGAAATTTGAACAATTAAGATACTGAATCGATATTCAAACAAATATATTGCTGATTTCATATGTTAAGACTTCATAAATAGATTTATTTTAACAAAGGTTTGTAAAATAAAAATAAAATTCCTTATGTTATCTTTATACAACGTTTTATAATCGTAGGTAATATTTACTGCTATTTTTAGGTGATTAATTAAATCGGCCCGCCGCAAGATTAATTATAATTTACTGGCCCGCCACTAGATTTTTTTTAACTTATTGGCCCGTGGTCAAAAGAATTTGCCTACCCCTGTTCTAGACGGTAAGCACGAGTTTCAACATGGGTAACCTGTAAGGATACTTTGGTTCCATCTTCTGATTATTATTCAATTTGTAATAAATCTACGGTCCTGCACTTTTAATACAAATTAATGTTTATAACCACCGTCTTATTAATAAGATAATCGCCTCTGGGGTGTAGAAGTCCTTCTTCGGACTCAACATCTTGATATTCTGGGTTCGTTTCCCGGGTCGGGCAACAAACAAAATTCGAAAATATGTATTTTTAGTTTTTTAATAAAAGAATATGTTGCCGGGGTTGGATAATATGTGCCCGGTTGGCGATAGGCTTTGCCACCTATTACATTTAGGGACTTAGTCAGGGCCGGATTTAAACTCAATGCCGCTCCTGAGCACCGGAAAAAAGGACTCCCTATTACTAGAATTACGTTAATTACTACTTAACTTAACTTACGTTAATTACTAGAATTAAGTTAATTTACTATATTACTTATTACTATTATCGGGGAAATACGTGTAGAAGAAAGACGTTTTCATGCTGATTTTTATTATTTTTTTATAGATACTTTATTGACAGATATGAGTCGAGTGATTATCAATTTGATTATATCATCTTAAAAAGCACCACACGTTTTTTTTTAAATATTTTTTTATCCACTTTATTATTAATTTATATTTATTGAATTTTTAACACTATTCTTAATTTTAATTTATTGAAATTGATTTTCTATATTTTTTGGTTTCATTTTCTATAAAAAAGCTTGTTTTGAGTATTTTTAAACTATTCTTTATTTTTACTTTTAGTATGGTTTATTTATAAAAGCGTGATATTTTAGTTTTTTGAAACTGTTGTTTGTTTTGTAGAATTAAAATTCTCCTTAGTATTCGAAAACCAAAATTTTCAAAAAAATGTTTTTTTTTAATAACTTCTAAATGGCCTCCCGACTAGTTCAAAAAACTAATCAGCTCTTAAGTTTTAATAACCACGTCAGTTGCCATCAATCCGGTCAAAATCGGTTGATTCGTTCGAGAGTGATCGAAAACGAAAAATTTCGAAAAAATGTTTTTCACATAATTTCAACATTTCTTTTCGGATAGTTTTTGACAGAATAAAGTAATTATCAGAGTCCAAAATATCATATCGATCGCCACCAAGAACGTGAAAATCGGTTGATTGGTTCATGAGTTATCGTTGTCGAAAAAATTCGGAAAAAGCGAATTTTTCAAATTTCCCTAAGATTTTCGGTTCGATCAGTTTGTGTTCAAAATTTATCATAGATTCTGAAAAATTGCGTGGAATACTGCCAACCACGTGAAAATCAATTTATTAATTTAGGAATTATTGCAGTTTGATAAAAAAATACTGTTTTATTAAACTTCTATCAGCCTTTTGAGCTCGAAGAGCTACAAGGAAGCATACAAAAGCTATTTCTTTGAGCTCGGAGAACTCGAAATAACACATACCTAAATTGTATTTTTGAGCTCGAAGAGTTCAGAAAGTCGTCGTCGTCGTAAGTGAAATTTCAAGCGCTAAGGTATGGAACTGGCAGGAAGTTGCAGGGATGACCTTTAGGGTCAACCGTTTTCCAGATTTTTTTGTTAAAGTTGAAGTTTTAAGCAAAAAGATTATTCCGAATTTTTTTTCAATTTTTCAAAAACAAAGACTAATTAAAAAAAAGAAAAAAAAGTATCTTCACGCCTATATCCCCGAAGGGGTAGGCAGAGACACAACCAGAGCACCCACGACTAGCCGAAGATACTAAGTCCCACAATGTGATAGGTGGCAAGCACATAGCTAACCGGGCACATTTCCAATCCCGAGCAACATTTTTTTTTAATTAGAAAATTGGGAAAACCCAATTTTCTTTTTGTTGCCCGACCCGGGATTCAAACCCGGGACCTCATACAGTCAAATCCAACAACTGAACCGCCAGACCACAGAGGCGATCATCGATCGAAAATCGAAATACTAATTAGATTTCTTTAATTCCAGAAAATAGAAAATTCGATTATTATTTGAAATCTCCTAGGAAACAAATCGATTAAATAAATTTGATTATTAATTTTTACTAAAAAAGTGCCAAAATTATTTTCATAAATACAGTCAAAATCTGTTATAACAACATTGAAGGGACTACTCATATTGAGTCGTAAAAACCGATAGTTGTAACAACTGGTGACAGGTATTAATAGGAAAGATAATATGTATGTATATTCATGTAGGATATTCAATACGCGATTTTTCTTCGATATTGATTTGTTTTCTTTTTTGCGACATGTTACAATTTTCACAATTAACTCTACATGTTTTGGTTTATCTTGTGTCAAGTAACAAACTGACTTAAGAGATATGACGAAGCGGGCCTTGAGGTTACAGCATGCATGTGCTTTGTTTCTAAGAATTACAAAAGACCCTAAACTTTGTTTTCTTTTACGATAATAGCCATTGACTATTATACTGTGCCAGATGTGGATATAGTTACCTATTCTAATTATTTACAATACAGCTGAGCAGGTCGTTCTACAGATATAATTCTATGAAAACATTAACCAATGCGGTATGTCGTAGTAAACAATGTCGTAAAAACCAATGTTTTCGATGAGGCGGTCATATAACATACAGCCAGGACTTTTGATTTTGGTCATTTACCATAACCGATATGTTGTTCTAAACGATGTCACCATAAACGGTTTTGACTGTAATGATTGAATTGAATTTCTTGAATTATCAATTAAACAAAAAAAATATAAATTACTAGAATTAGTTATATTGGGGAATCTCGATAAGACTTAAAAAAATATCACTTTCAAAATTTTGCCGCCCTAAAACATTTGCCGCCCTGGGCGCTTGCCCCGACTGCCCCTAGTGTAAATCCACCGCTGGACTTAGTGTCTTCGGCTTGTCGTGGGTGCCCTGTTTGTGCCTCTGCCTACCTCTTCGGTGATATGGGCGCGAAGACATTTACTTATTTTGATCGCAGGAGTAAATTTATGTTGATGTCATAATCTGTAGGTATCACATTGTAATAAAGACTATTCCAGGTTGAACCTTAGAGTGCTTTACTTTTTAATTTTGTTTAATAAGACGGTCAGTGTTTACAGTCGTCTAGAGCCTCTTTTACTAGGCCGCCCACGCCGTTAGGTCGCGACGCATTTGCGTCGTAACGACTCTAACAACAGTAATAAGTAAGCCATTTCAGAGTTATCACTTCACGTGATGTAGTTTATTATAAATTTCCATAAATTACTCCATTATTTAATCATAGAATGATCTTTGTTTCAACAGAGTCGACAATTCCAATATGTGTAATAAATCATCATCAAGTGACACAAGAATGAAGGAAGAGCGGGCAATTGTCGTATTAGCCACTTGTAATCCCCTCTGTTTTGGCTGTTTGGCTATATCCTTGCTCATGAACCGAGTCAAGTTCAAGGTCTCAGTTCAAATGTGAAGCAGGAAGACATACGTAATACAAAACTAGTGGGAGTTAGTGTTTAAAATCTACACATTTATACAAATAAATAATAATGGAGTCTGTTTTTAATATGAGTACTTATAACCGCTTTTTAAGGTTAAGGAGCTATTAGTAGCTTCGTTGGTATCTAGGTACGTATCTATCTTAAAACTGTTTTTCACCCATTTTAAAAGGTCACATTTAATTAAAACTTCACACTCAAAAGCTGAGGACCAAACAGTTGTGTTTGAAACAGTGAACTGTTTTTTCGTACTTTTTTTTATTATAACGCAATATAAACTACCCATCATTTGTTGCTACATGTATAACAACGTACCTATATACGGTAGATACATATTATTCCAAAGTAACATTTTTTATAATTTGTCTGTCAGTTTGTTCCGGCTAATCCCTAAAAAACGGCTGGAATCTGGATTTATGTTGACGGAAATAATAAGGCATAATTCAGGCTAATTTTATGTTAGAAAAATAAAAAAAACCAAGTACTTAATTAAACTAAATATTTGTTTTGTTAAATTCCACACGGACGAAGGGTGACGGGAAGAAATATACATTGCCTCTCCCATAAATAAAAAAGACACCAGAATAAATTTAAATAATAAAAACATCCAGACCAAGACATTCAGACAAGTAGACGTTCGTCACACGTTCGAACATACATACCTACTAATACGATAGGCGTTTAACATCAGACGCGGAGAACAAACAGAAAGATTCTCCTTTGTTCGTTCTTCTTCTTTTCTTTCTTCTTAGTGTATGGCTGCAATTCCAAGCAAATTCCGATAAAGATACTATTTTTATGATCCACTTAAAGTTTTCTGATTCCGATTTCAACCTCTTTACCAGATAACCTAATCTCCAAGCCTAAAGCGACAGTAATGTAAATTATATTATTATGAAATACCTATTATTCTATAGTCCAGGAACCCGTTTTTCACTTACATATCGCCTTTTTATGCCATGTCAAAGTGACAGTGGGCGTCTTGAGAGGCTATTGAGATTTGCTTCTTGAGCAGTTTATCGGTCATATTTCCATTGCACAGTTATATTAACGGATCCAGACACGATTCTCGTGTGGGTGTTGAAGTGTTTTTGTTTGGGAAGTGGGAAACTGGCAAGCGTTGAGCATTGTGTTTTGACCATATATCGCCTCCGTCGTGACCGTTTTAAATTATAACAGTCATGATATCAATCCAATGATAGACAAAGAAGCAGACGGATCTCCGGATTCTAAGATACGCTTCCCTCTTAAGACACTGTAGTTGATAAAGGTAGGTTGCTGTGGTTTGGTGGAAGAATGCGCAAGCGTCCCCACCATCTCGCCACCACCGCACAATGAAGGCGGACGTAGAGGTTTTTAGTGGGTATTGCGGAACCAATATCGAGTTCCACACTCGGGCCCACTTTACAGGGACCGGTTATGCGTAAACGCATTTTCCTCTAAGAAAAGGTTGCTATGGTTAGAGTAATTCAACCTTTTGTGTGAGAAAATTCCATACCTGAGTGTCCGACCGAGTAGGGCTACTCTGAAGACCATAACAAGAAAGTGGCAATCACTTACTTACAGACATTTTATGACAGCAGAAACGAAGTTTTAATCTGAGAAAGCCAGTACAAGATGGACGGACGGTCACCAATTTAGGGACATGACTTCAGCTATTGTGATGTCGAATAGGGTAAGAATTTGGTAGGAGTATCGCATAGGATTTGTGCTTCCAACTTTTCTGGTGACATCAAGTTTCCGAATACTGTGACTGGATGAGGGACTAAGTGACCAAATTCGAATATGTAGGATATATATATATGATAAGTATTCGACAGCCTTGTTCTTTCGTAATACCAAAGACAATTATATTACTAATCTCTGGTAATACTGAGGTTTTTTTTTTGAAAGGCTAATTTGTTGCTAACCGCGACGATTTTACAACTTCACCGGGCTATAATACTGAGCTCAAGATTTCACTTATTAGTCCTGAAAATGAAAATAAAATGAAAATCTACTCAATGTTCAATATTTGTGGTGTGCAAATATTAAATTAAATTTAAAGAAATTATATATTTATATATCTACATTTTAACATTTAAATCACAGCACTTTTTATATTTTTAATAGACATTTTATTTATTCATATGTTTACCTTTAAGTTTCATAATGTATTATAAATAATTTTAAAGGTAGATTAAGTTTAATCCTATCTACACTACCACCGTTTCCAACCCTAGCCAGTGTGTGTGTCGTCCATGACGCATCATATGTCTCTAGCATCACACCTCAAAGGTATCAATGTGTTTGTGGTTAGCAGCCTGAAAAGTCCATGTCTCGGCGCCTAACTGAACAGCGAAGAACACAAGTGAGTTGACTAATGAAATCTCCAGGTACATAATGCAGGAATCCACCACCTTACCTTTTCTGCCGCCATAGTGACAGTGTCAAGTTCGTTAGGATAGCTGGTAGATTAGATAAGTCAGGTAGCACAATTGGCTGGGCACTTCGGCCACAAGACAGCAATGCACCTATTATAATAATGGTTCACATCAGGAGAGTCGTGTGCTATTTCGCTATCTTGAAAAAAGTAAAAAAAGAAAAGAGTATCTTCACGTCCATATCCCTATAGAAGTAGGCAGATGCACAACCACGACACCCACGATTAGCCGAAGACACTAAGTCCAACAATGTGATAGGTGGCAACTGGGCACATGTCCAATCCCCAGGGATTGCCAGCAACATCATTTTTATTAGTAAATTGAAAATACACGTTTTCAAATTTTTTGTTGCCCGACCCGGGCATCGAACCCGGGACCTCAACAAGATAAGTCTGACGCCGGACAGCTAGACCACAGAGGCGTTATTTTATCACAAAATAAACCTCATTTATGTGGAGATGATTGATGCAACAATGAAAACAGTTTCCAAATACAGTGGAGTCGGTAACTATAGGGAGTGGGCAACGTCGAGCATCCTCACAGCATCGCCCCTGATGCAGAAACAATAGGCTAAGCCTGACTGCGGTTTTTTATTAACAATACGCGATTACCATCCTTAATACCCGCTGGAAAGGTTACAAAATGCGTTTACTTCATGTGAATTACACCTATTCAAAACCTCTTGAATTGTGCTTGAGATACGATTCGTACTTTTGAAGTTTAGAAAGCTTTTTATCAGTTGATAGCTTTATAGCTTGGTCAGCTGTTTAGGAAATTCAATTTTATTGGTTTTTATGTGTTTTTTCTTGTAAGAATTAGGTTAATTTATATTTTCTAGACAGTACTTTTTATTGTTAATCCTCGGCTGCCTGCCTCGGTGCAGGTTTCGAGTCGAAAGTATTGTTTAGTGTTTTTTTTTTAATTCGTAATTTTAAGTTTGTATCGTAATATGCATACCTATTAATAATGTAAGTCCACGATGGGACTGACATAGACGGAATGTTTATAAGTCCCATAAATGAATAAAAAAAACTCTTGAAAACGCAGTTGTCTTTTATTTCATGTGAAAATATGTCTATTACGAAGCCAAATACGATGTTACATAAACATTTCGGTTCCTAAAAAGATTAAAAAACCATTCTATTTAACAAGCTTAAGATCTGCCGAAAATAGAGGATGTCAAGAGTTAATGCGGCGACGACAGCTTCGGGTTTAAGGTGAGAAATAGGACGGGGTGCCGAGTGATTTTTTAATGTATAGGGGAGACCGGGGATGGTTGACTATTTGGGTAAGTAGACTAATCGCTAAAATCTCGTCAGCAGTACGAGAATTGCGTCTTCCTATTTCAGCCGTGTGTTATACTCTGCCACAGACCAATTAGAGTACTGCGTACAGACTGCCATCTGGGGAACAAATATTTTTGCCATTTCGGGACAAAGCTGACAATACATGACAGTTACTTTTTTATGCAATGGGAATTTCTATAGACAAGAAATCATGACATGTTATGCCTCACTTCGAATTTTGTAGCACACACATCCACAATACTTTAAATTGTTTGTTTTGGGAACAAATAGCTAATTTTTTAATGAATAAAACGAAGTAGATATTGGTTCAGACGCTTGTTTTTAAGCTTTTTTAAATTTTCAAGTGCTTTACTTTATATTACATTATTACACGCGATTTTGTAGACGGAAAACATCTGCGCCCTTTAAAATTTACTTATTACACTGCGCCAATTTATTATTATACCTTATCGTTATAAATTAGAAATTTTGAATTGTTCTTCTTTATGCTCGTCACAGTTAACAAATTTAAATTTATACTTGGAAATTACAGCACATTTTATAGAAGAGAAAAGATTTTCCAAGTATTCATTTGTATCATTAACAATTGTACCGAAATACCTAACTACACCTAGGATAGGTAGTTTAGTTGGTTCTTGCCAGCAGTATATTCTTATTGAACTATCCAGTCATGGATACTGCTTTTATTAACTCGAAATAATTCCATAGACAGTCTAAAGTTCTATGTGTCAAGTTAATATTGTGTTACTTATATATGCAAAAAGATTTCAATTTCCAAAATTCTTTTGCAAATTTTATATGTTAAATTGATGAAATCGAAAAAGATTTCAGTGTTAAACATACCGTAACTAAGTTTTGAATATGTAAAATTAAAAACATATAGTTCAGTGCGTGAGATTAATGTAAAACTTTGATGTTTTTCTATGAAGTGGTGTTTGTTTACTAAATTGGACTCTTAAGGAAAAACAGACTATATCATTCTATTCCACAGACTGACGTTTTACTTATGAATTTTGATAGTGTTGCCAAAAAGACTGTTATAAAATATGAGAAATTGATGTTTAAATTTTTCCAAAACTATCGTAAAGTTTTCATTATGCTAATTATTTTCAACAGAAAACAAACAAACAATTAACTTAATAATATAATGTTACTCAAATATTTAAATGTTTATGAAATAAATGTGGGTACTCGTGGGTGCCCTGGGTGCTGATTATGTATCTCAGTTGCCAACTCAAAATGAAAAAGTGCACATCAAATAACTGTCGAATGACGTGTTTTATATTTGCTGTCTCCAGTGACCAACAGAAATACAATAGAGATATCAAACTCTAATGCTGTTATTTGACAGCTATTTGATGTACTACTTACATATGCGAGCAGTTCGCGACTAGCACCTTGAGCTCACAGTTCGGAACACGCCGGCTTCGGTGACATTTGAAAATATCTTTGGATTATACCCGAGCGATTTGAACGTGGAATGTCAACCTAAGTCTCCCCGGGTACGTAGGTACATCCGTCCTCATTCGCATTGTATATCTGCGTTGTCAATCTTTCACCTGACATTATTCACATTTCTACATGTTCGAACCAGCGGAGAATGCCCGTTCTCATTATAACAATAAAACACTTTCTTTCAATCCCACTCTTTTTTGGATCTCGCTATTATGAATGCGGTCAGCGAGCGTTACTTCACAGGTTTTCCAAGACGTTCTCATTTCCACCGCGTTTATCCTACTGCTTTTTCTGACATACCCAACCATCGCTTCCATACAACAAGGTTGGGATAAAGTTGGGATATAGGCAAATTTATGCACTTACTCCATCGTTGGATGAAGAGTCGGTGGAGTTAGGCTCGTACCCCTGGGGCGCTTGGTGCGACGCGTGAACAAGTTGAAGGACTATCATGAATATAATGGTCCGAAACTAAACGTGACTGAAACCGAGTACCTGGCGTGTAAAACCTCAGATTTCTCGTCTTACGCTGACTAGATCAAGACATATGTGCTAATGGGTATAGCTTATTCGAAGTAAAATAATAAGACATAATATCTAACGCCCGAATCCTTGAAGAGGTAGTTATTTGCATCGCTCCGTTTCTTTAGTATAGAACCAACCGTATTTGACTGCTAGACAAGCTGAAGTTAGCAAACCTAGCAGTCGGGCAAATTCTCTTATTTTACAGTGTTTTTTAATAGGAAATTTTTGATGGTTTCTTTAATTTATATCTTTTTACTCTGGGTAAACTAACTTGCATCCTTTTTGAGTCGATTATAAACCCTAAAAATTTACATGAAGTGCTTGGAGACAGACTACTTTTTTCGTAATTAACTATGAAGCCAAGTGCTTGTAAAACTCGAGTGGTATTGAGAATGTTATCATCAAAGCGAGCAAACGAAAACGAATTAATTTTACTTTATTTGGTTTTTTTGACCGTGACAGTCAACATGGATATTGAATGATTGACATTAATATTAATCAATTTTCACCCAAGAACGTATTTACCAGTTTTCATATGAAATTCAGACGGATTTCCTGAAGGTAAGAAATTCACGCCGCCTAGAGACCAAAGGAGGTAATGGTGCGTTGCCAATCTGAGGACGGCATATTAGGCCTCGTGCAAAAGTAAGTTTACCGGCTACCCTACACTTCGATCAGGAACACGTCAACGTTAAACATTGACGTTACGGCGGCAGGAAAAAGTAAGGCGATGGTATCAACCTGGGCTAGTCGCTGTGAAACTACTACCAAGTAGGACGTCACGGTGTTAGTGATGGTAAGCCTATGCTCGCATTTTATGAGCTGCCTGGCAGGAAGGCAGATGGTCTATTCCGCAAAGGAGCCCAGACCAACACCGAAAAAAGAAAATAAGAAAAATATTTTTAAACTGGTATGGAGAAACAGTCGTGACATAGGATAACGTAAAAATTTATTTAAATTTGTAATATTATTCTGCCATAAATGCTTCTTTTAAACCAGTAGGCACCGGTTCTGCAACCACCATGATCACGAACTGGACCTGTAACAAATGAAAGTATTATACCTACTAGGTATAGACCAGGGCCGAGGGACTTCAAAAATGGTAAAGTATGAAAAAAAATACAGTAGGATTAAACCCAAACCACAAGAGAGGGTAATATGATCAAAACGAAAGGAAAAATAAATTACGGTCAATCCGAGTTCGGGAAGTGGCCTCCCCACTTAAATAAGGTTTAAGGATAAAAATGGTTTATCTTGATTTCCGACAAAACTACAAGTCCTATTGAAAAAAAAGGCAAAGTTGTAGGTAATAAAAAGATCTACAACTTTTGTTTTTGCAATTGTTTCACATAACCTCAAAATTTAGGTGAAAAATTAAAAAAAAAACAAGTTTTTGGTTTTTAATGTGGTACACCTTTTAAAAAAAATTCTACGAAATTTGGCGAAAATTTACCTTATAATTTCCCAAATATACTGTAATTTATTTGATTCAAAATATTTGGTTTTTCGCCTTATTTTAACTTAAATATCAAAAAAGCACCCTAATTTTCAATCGTAAATTCTGACGTCAAAATACCATCTTTTTTAAAAAAAATTGGGGACTTTTTGTTCGTTGAGATATTTATTTCCTGATGGTGTAAAAAATGTACAATACAATAGAAAATGTTCTCTGAAAATTCCAAAAAATTGAAAAAAACTCAAATTCGAAAAAAATTTTTTAATCATCATGTACAGGTTTTGAGGTATTTATTAAAATTTACACTTTAATTACTCAAAAAACGTAAGATTTTATGTTTTATTGATAAATGAAAAATTGCACATTGGAATATACTTTAAAATTGAAATATACCAACTTAACAAACAAATAAGTTAATAAAGTTAGTATTTAATAAGACATGTAAGTACAATATTTTAAAAAAGTTGTAAAATCTTATTGAAATAATATTTGTAGATGCCTAATTGTTGCTGTTTTAAAATAATTTATATACCTAGTTTTTAAATAAAAATGGTAGGTCTAGATCGCGATATAGGTCTTCCTTGCGTACGTACCACGGGCTAACTGTGGCAGTACCCATGAACCTATTTTAAACTGCTTGGGAATTCAAGATTCGGGAAGGTTTGCGTACCTCGGGCAAAAAGTTGCATTAAAGATTTTTTTTTTACTTTAATGCAACTGTCATTAAATTTGTCTATCATTGAAATTAAAATGAAGTCAATCAAAATAATTGACTCCATATTTTTCTAGTTAGGCATATAAAAAACTCTTACCATCACCGCGACAGCCAAAAAAGCAACTTTGTAATCCATGACTAACTGAAAATTGTTCAAAACGACCCAACTGAAAGTAACTACACAAGTTAATATTATCTTTAAAGAAATGCTTTATATACTGTGTTTGTTTATCACTTTTAAATATTTTTAAAATGAGGTCAAATTTCCATACTTATCTTAGAATTAATGTTGAATATAAAAATATATTATTTATGAATATTAATTATAATTGAATTCACACTTGTTAAATTTTAAAACGTTTCAAATTGTTATAGAAGTTTGACCCATATGTGGTGCACGCACAGGGAACGTGTTAATAAATTTTGAGCAAATTTTGACAGTGCTAGC
Source organism: Calephelis nemesis (assembly GCA_002245505.1). Classification (NCBI taxonomy): domain Eukaryota; kingdom Metazoa; phylum Arthropoda; class Insecta; order Lepidoptera; family Riodinidae; genus Calephelis; species Calephelis nemesis. Next base: position 235,491 of record NJDD01000667.1, on the reverse strand, counting down.
GAAATGAACTCGTCTTGGTAAAGTGTAACATGAAAATGTACATTTTGGATGGGATTTCACTTATTTTTTGTTGCTTGAAAATATCTAGAGACTATTAAGCGCTAGGTACATATATTACAGACCAAGCAGTGAAGCAAGTGAAAATTCCCTACACTTTCACTGCGACGTACATAACAGGTGGGGACCTGTAGGGTTACTCTTGAAACTCGATTCATGCAATATTGGAAATTAGAATCGAATACGTCATTTTAGGTACTCTTGAACACAATACTGCCGAATTATTAACTATTAGATACTAGTAAACAATAAATTACTATAGGATTCTTTGAATTTATTTGTAACCAAGTATCTAAATGTTAATAATCAACTAGGACTGTGTTCTAAAGTGCTTCAAATGACATATACGATTCCAATTTCTAATTCGCATGAAGTCGAGATTCAAGAGTAACCCTACTGATGGAGCGTCCGCGTCTCGTGTTCTTAGGACGTACTCATAAAGTCGATTCGCACGGTAACGGGCCTAACGGCATTTTCGGGTGGTTAAAATCAGCTGACATCTTGCAATCAGGAGAATATAGCGGTCTTGCCGAGCAGTAGTTCTTTCTCCTTTTGTGGCCAGGCTGCTGTTCACCAGTAGGGTTACTCTTGAAGCTCGATTTAGGCAATATTGGAAATTGGAATCGAGTATGCCATTTTACTCTGGTACTCTTTAACACGAAACTGGCGTATTATTAAGATTTGGTGAGTCGTAAACAATACATTATTTTATCGAATTCATTGAATTTATTTTTTACTAAATATAAATAATCCGCCACTACTGTGTTCAAAAGTACCTAAAATGACATATCCGATGAAAATTTCCAATTCACATGAAATCGAGATTCAAGAGTAATCCTACAGATGTTATTGTAACTCTTTCAAAGAGGGCAACCCTGCAGTTTACTCCAAATCGCCGGGATACTTCAGGTTTGATTTCTTCCCGTTTGCAACATCACTACAGCTCTTTGCATTTGGTTTAAGTACCACATACTCTGCACCCAGATCCGTCGTCCGAAACGTCGCCTCTGTGCGTCACCTCACAGCGACACGTCGTTTTGGAGCAGTAACAAGCTTTTTGTTTTCTTGTCACCTTAGTAATATTTCCGCAATGCATATTTTTTGATCTGATGCCTACTTATTTTATGTTAATTACTTTTCGATTAATCAGACTCTTTCATGAGTGTACTGAGACCATATTCTATACGTTATTTTTCATCTCAATATTATTATTTGGGTTAACCATGCAATCAAAACTAAAAATGGCGTCTGGGGTTAGTAGACCAATTTCTTTCGGGGCTGGTTGAATAGTTAGTCAGCTAGCCCCAACTAAATTTATAGTTGAAAAAATCTTACAAATAAATATTTTATCTAAATGTTTACTAATTTTATTAAAAAAAACTACTGAACGAGCTGATACACTAAAAGACGTCGTAGTAAGGGCTAGTCACGCCGATTTTTTTTTCAAAAGGAGCATAAATCTGTTTCAATACAGATTAATACGATTTTATTTTTTTTAATAAATTTTTTGAACTTTCTAAGAAAAAGAAAAATAACATTAACCTTAAAAACTGGTCAACTTTCGGATGTACAATTCTGGGAGGGTCAAAATGGTAGCGTATGACATACGACAAGGATTCAGGCTACACCAATAACCTGTATAATATTTTTTGAATGCAAACATTGCACTTTTGATTTAGAAGACTGACATTTGAGTCTATTTCCTATTTTCCTCTAAGTATATAAAGGTGATTATGAGTATGACTACTAATTATTAGCATAAGAAAAGTTAGGTTAAAAAAATAGTTAATTAAAAGTAAGAGTTAATGCTGTTTTCTTAGACTATTTTAAATGATTGTATCTTAGTCAATTTGGTTTTCTTAAAATAAAGAGCGTACAAATCGACGAGCGTCAAATAAATACTTCATTACTTGTTTCCTCTCGTAATTTGTCTCTTATTGGTACTTAAGTCTACTTACCCCGGGCTTATAGTCTACCTACCCCGGACAAGGGGCAGGTTGACCAAGAGTTTACGTTCTTTTAAAACTCTTTTAATCGCCAGTATTGTATTGATTGAGAACAAGAAATTGTATTTTTTTATTAGTTTAATAGTTTTTCTATTAATTAATGCCGTTTAATTGACTTCTTGTATTAAAACTATAACATGTAATATAAAATAACTAAAATATGTATGTTTAAGTAAAAAAGTAGTCAACCATCCCCGGTCTCCCCTACTATAAATAGCCACTGAAATATTATGAAACTAAAGCTGAAGTTGCCACATGGATTCAGCAACGCCTTTACCGGGTTTTCTTGAAGGGCTATTTTGTGCATACCAAACAAGATAGTATCATTTAATACATATAGTTTTTTTAAGACATATATTTATCGCCTTTGTGGTATAGGTAGTTGTCCGGCATCGGACTTGACGTCTTGAGTCGGACCCGCTATCGAACCCGAAAAAAAATTCGAATAAAAATAACGCTGCCCGGAATTGAATATATGCCCGGTTGACGATAGGCTTGCTACCTATCAGATTGGGGGACTTAGTGTCTTCGGCTAGTCTTGGGTGCCCTGGTTGCGCCACTGCCTAACCCTTCAAGGATATGGGCGTGAAGATATATTCGAAAAAAGTTATTATTGGCAGGTATAAAAATCCGGGATCTAAGTCTGGATTGAAAGGGTGGGGGAATGAATATTTGATCTTGTGACGAAGTACATAATAAAAATACGAGTAGCTGAAATTATAGCGGCAAGATTTTTTGGGCTTGTCAATATGGAAGGTGATCCTCATTCTGTGAGTATCGTACGAAGTCGTGTTTCGGTAAAAAGTCTCTGGTATTAAAAAAAAAATAATTAAGTCATCAAGTTACACACAAATAATTATTTATTAATATTTAATAACCATATTATCAAATTACTTTGTATTGGATATTATTACCTTAATGAATAATTAAGTTTCTGAATCTTGAAATCAAAATGTGTTAAGTGAATTTTAATTTTAGTTTATTATTTAATTACTATAATTACTGTGTCAAATTGCATGCCATAATAAGGGTCAAATGTGTGAGACTGCGATGATCAAGTTGTAAGAACAAATGTACCATATTTGAAGCTATAGAGTATATTTCATTTTATTTTGTTACATAAATTGACATTTATTTACTTTAAAATATTTTTAGTGACTATTATATTGGACATTATTTTTTATTATTTAATTACAATTGGAACTTAATATTTTAATCATGACTTAAATATGCTAGTAAATGTAACTAATTTGAACATAGAAATTTTAATTTCATGATGAAATACTTGTATATACCTACAGTACCTAATAATGAACAGTATGAGTGATTAAAAATATTTGCATGCCAACTTTTTGGTAAAATAGGATTAAGAGCTTGTTTTATATCTAAGATCCTCCTTACCCTATTTGAGCAAATAAATGTTATTAAATGTTAAGAACCTAGGAAAGATAGGCTACTTCTTGTGTAAGAGGTCATTATCAATTTTAGTCGCTAGATCATCATCATCGTTTTTCTGTCGCCAAAGTATTGTCCTTGTCTGCAAATCTACCGGCTATATTTAAAAAGAAAACGTCTTCTTTTTAAAATGTATGCTGAACTTGTTTGCAGCTGAGACATGTTTTTCTTTTAGTTTATACATGCTTATAGTATCATTTATTTTTTATAATCCGTGGGCTATACATATTTTATACCGTTACCCAATAAGTTGACTTTCTGGCCATAGATATTCTAATATACTAACGAGTTAACATACGAATATAAAACGTAATAATAAGGTAAAAATATGATTTATAAATGTATAATTAATGTAATGTAATAGATCCATTTCCTTCCGCGGGAAATATCGTGCTTGATAAAAAAAACACATCTTCCCTTAAACCCTATCACACACATCTAACAATAGGCATTCGTAAGGCCGCCCCTTTAAACTCGTAAAGGGAGGAGGTAAAGCCGTAAAGGGCCAATCTTACCTAATTTTTGAAGTGAAAACTTTTTTGAAATGGGTAAAAATTTCTAAACTCGCGTCAGGTCACTTGGCGTTTGCGCGAATGTTCCTGTTGTCATGTTTGTGTACGATAGCGCAATAAATGAATATTGTATTCTACCACATAAATTATAGTACTTTCATACTGATAATTAAAGCTATTCGTGCAAAATTTTTCTCTAGCCATTCCAAAATATAAAAAATGTACAACGTTATTTTTGAAGTTTTTACTTCTACCGGCACGCCCGGAGTGCAACCCGTCGTTTTTTTTCTAGAAGTTTTCCTGCAACAAGAATAATTGCATAGCAGAAAACTGTTAAGCAATGAATAACTTTTTTACCTTCCGACCACGCGATGGTATCGAAACGGCCAAGTTATATCTATTGTTTAATTGTTAGGCTCCATGTCTTCTGATAAATCTTTGATTTGCAAGTCATGTGGTTTCATATTAGTAACAATCTAAATAAAACGTCGATGATGGGATATAATTTATATAAAATACAGACTAATTACAATACAATACAATAACTCTTTATTGTGCACCAAATACAGATAAATTACAAATACATCAAATAAAACTTAAATTATAAGATACACAAAGGCGGCCATATCGCCAAATCAGCGATCTCTTCCAGGCAACCCTCAAGTATGGAACAAGATTTAACAGAATACTGTGTAATGGTGATCTTAAAAATATAAAATGTAATTACTTACTTTTAAGTAGTATTTTTATAAATATTTATTTTATTCAAGGAATCGAACAAAAATTTAACTTGTTTTCTTTTCTTTTTACATTATTTTTTGCAAAGCTAGCACCTGTCGAAAAGTGGCCACCATCTGTAACATACAGAGCATTACCAATCTATCAACTCTTGAAAAAGGTAAATATGCTTTAAATCTGAATCACGAAGTAAGTCTATATGCTGATGTTACAAATAAAAAATCTACTGAATCGCACTGTAGAAGAAATGTACAAGTTGAACGTTTAAAGAACGTACGTTTTTATTTAAACGTAAACGTACAACGTTTACGTTGTACATTTAAAGAAGGTTAAACTACTGCCCCTATTTGTTGCAGTTTAATGTGGTCTAGCTGCCTGGCGTCAAATTTGACTTCTTGAGGTCCCGGGTTCAATCCCCGGGTCGGTCAACAAATTAGAAAATGTGTATTTTTCAATTTTCTAATAAAATAAGTTTTCTAGGATTGGATATGTGCCCGGTTGGCGATAGGCTTACATTGTGGGACTTATGCCCGATTTCACTAAGAGCCCTTATACTTTAGGGGACCTTTTAACGTTACTTATGGGACTGTTTCCATATAAAACAGTCCCCTAAAACACGTTAAAAGGTCCCCTAAATATAGGGGCTCTTGGTGAAATCGGGCATTAGTGTGTTTGGCTAGTGGGTGCAAGGGTTGGGACTCTGTCTACCTCTTTGGGAAAATGGGTGCGAAGAGACTCTACTTTTTACTTTATTTTAAACTACTGTAACTCCTGTATCAATGAGGCGGTCATTGCTGATATTATATAGCAGTGTTAAATTTGTCCCACGGCACTTAGCAGCTTAAATGTCTGTAGATATTATGAGACTAATGCCCGATTTCACCAAGAGCCCCTATACTTTAGGGGACCTTTTAACGTTACTTATGGAACTGTTTCCATATAAAACAGTCCCCCAAAATACGTTAAAATTCCCCTAAAATATAGGGGCTCTTGGTGAAATCGTAGATTAGACTTTTTGCGCTAGCATTTTATTTGTAATGAGCTTGGTTTTAAAATATGCGATGGGGCTTATTTAAAGCTTGCCTGTAACTAGACAAGCCCTCTTCGGGGCTATGGGCGTAAAGGCACTCTACTTTTTACTTTACTTAAAACTACTGTGACTTCTAGATCAACGAGGCGGTCATTACTGATATGATGTGGTAGTGTTAAATTTGTCCCACCACCTTAAATGCTTTTAGATATTATTATGAGACTATGAAATTACTTAATCGTTACGTGTACTTTTGGCGCTAGCATGTCATATTATCATATTGACCGCCTTGTTGGTCGAGTTGCTAGCGTACACGCCTGACTACACAGACCAATCGCGAGACTCGGGTTCGATTCCGGGGCAGGCATTTGTGTGATGAACATTTAGATGTCTGCATTTTCGAGTCTGGGTTATTATTAAATTGATTCTAGTATCTATTTAAGTATTATATTAGAATCGCAGACTAACACAACCATATAATTTTCTTACTTTGGGGTTAGATTCAATTTGTGTATTTTGTTCAGGGATATTTATTATTATAATGTGCCTGGTTTTAATATGTGCGATGGGGCTTATTTAAAGCTTGTATGTAAATAGACAAACGTCAAACATGCATTAGCCGTCACCCGACACCTAACATGTCCAAGCTATTAATAAAGTCTGATCAAAGCAGTAATTAAATATGAGGAAAGGTTTTTGATTTAGCTTATAAATATTTCAGCTAAGGCATGGGAAGATTCCATCGTCAGAAAGTGGAATAGTATAGTTATAAGTTGCTGGCTAAGGAAATTATGTTATTTTTTTTAAATATTTATGATGTAACAAGACTGGACTCTCTTAATAGTAAGAGACAACTGTGGCTTTTAGACACCAACGATGTTATAGGTGCGTCGCTGTCCTTTGAAGAGGTTTTTACACCACCGTCATATTTTTTTGCCGCCATAACGTCTGTATCAGTCATTGAGCAGATAAAACTTTTTATGATTTTACGTCGTACCCAGTCCAGAAAACCTGTCTCCTTGTTTGATTTCCAAGCGTTGTCAACCTGAGTTTGATACTATACACTGGGTATAATTTTACCAGCTACCATGTTCTTCAAACCGATATACGTCAACAGCGAGCATTGATATTGTTACAAAGACTCCTGATGGTAAGAAACGACCGTCGTATATAAACTGTAGGTGCGTCGCTGTACTGTGGCCGGGATGTTAGGTGTACCTATTATCCAACTGTACTAGCTACCTTACTCTTAGGACCGGAACCTACCTAACCAGGCAAGTTGCTACATAGCAGTCTATTACCAGTGGTCTTGTTGACCATTGCCCATAGAACATATTATGTTTGTTTCCTACTTGGGGAAAAGGTAGCCTATTCTACACAAAAGACTCGGTCTATTCGACCCACAAGGAGAAAAGCAGATTATTATGGCGTGTAAAAGTAAAGTGATGTTACCAATTCGACTGAATTCTGGTAATGGAATAAATGTAACCTGCTACGTGGTAAGTTGCATCTTTGGAATCATTTGCGATTTTGTTTTGCTATACAATTGGCCGCCTCGTTGGTCGAGTGGCTAGCGTACACGCCTAACTACATCGACCAACCGCGAGGCTCGGGTCCGATTCCCAACGGGGGCAGGCATTTGTGTGATGATCATTTAGATTGCATTTCCGGGTCTGGGTGTTTATTAAATTTATTCTGCTATGTATCTAAGTAAATCTATGTATTAGTATCGTTGACTAACACCCATAGCACAAGCATATAATTAGCATACTTTGGGGTTAGATTCAATTTGTGTAACTTGTCCAGGGACATTTATTATTGTTTATTTATACAAAACCTTACGTAGTCTAAAGTTAAAGACTTTTGCTAACAAAGAAAGAAGTTATACACCAGAACAACGGGCGCGTAAGTTTTATGACTAAGGGGGTAAAAATTTATAATGTAGCCCTCGGAAAAACCGATGACTCACGGGTGCATTTCTAATTGCGTGTTATGATGCAGTTTGCATAAATGTAATAATACTAGCTGGTCATCTACGACTTCGTCAGCTTAGAATAGATTAGGTGGTAAAGTTTCGCAACGACTCACCCGGATTGGTACCACCGCCTTACCTATTCTTGCCGCCATAACGTCATGACGTGTTCCGGTTCGGAGGGTAAGGTAGCCGGTAAACTTACTTTTGCTCGAGGACTAACACCCCGACCTCAGGTTGGCAACGCACCATTACCACCTTTGGTGTCTCTAGGCGGCGTGAATTTCTTACCATCAGAAAATCCGTCTGCTTGTT
>NJDD01000667.1:206332-227155 GCA_002245505.1 Calephelis nemesis | reverse complement strand
CGTGTGCTTGTTTGCCTTCCTACAACATAAAAAAAAAGATTTTCAAATAAACATTTATCCGCCATTTAAATCCTTTTGGGGTTGATTTTTTTTACTTGATTTTTTGTCTTTGGCTAGAAGTATATCAAATTGCATCAAACTATATCCACCAGTTTAGCCTCGAAAGCGTAACAGACAGACATTCGCATTAATAATTGACATGGATATGGGTTACAAAGTATAAATTTTTAACGACGGGAAGATATTCAACCGACTACACAATTTGCTTTTGACCGGATTATTCCTTAAAGATAAGAAGATAAGGTCTTCCATACAAAAAGCTGACAAAGTCTATTGACAGGTTTTTAAGGCAATTCTAAATATCGTGTGTTTGACATTCAGTATGCATTTTATGATTTTGGAGAAAAAATGTAGATTACTTAAATGAAAATAAACTCAATATCCACATCAAATATGTGAAGTTTCAAAAAATCGCAACATGAAAAAATTTTAATGTTGTTTACTTGTCATTAGGCCTCATTCAAAACTCGACATTTTTATACAGCAGTAGGTATTGAGACGAGAATTTTTTAAATCGTCTCAAGAACCTGTTCTAGAATGCTCACCACCTCTTGGATCATAATATGGTTACATTCATGTTTCAATATTTCCTTTTATGTTATTATTTTTTTACCCCCAAATAACATTAAAAAACTCGCACGCTTTTCCACCTTTTTGTTTCTCAAACAATAGAAAATTTAACTAATTTATTTATGTAATTGTTTTGAGGTTATCATCACTTTGAGGTGCCGTCAGTCAAACTTATCTAACCGTGTTACTGTTCCACTTACCACCAGAAATAGAAACAAAGCATTTGTTACTGGCAGGATAGATGGCGCCAGTAGAAATGGCTGAATGTGAGTAGCCACACGTTTAAGTACTGACGGGAACGTTTTTTATCTGTCACAGCATCATGGTTCTAAAATATATGTCATGTAAGAGACGAGCAGAAGTTGAAATAGCTGTACTGTCTGTACCGTAATAGGTAGACAGAAATTCAATAAGCTGTAGGTATTTTAGTATAATAATGTGATAGGTAGTAAAACTATCGCAATCCGGTCGTTTATCCAATATCGGGCAACGTTATTTATGTATCATAAAGTTGAAAAAATACTTTTCGTGTCGCCAAATCCAGGACCTCGTTTTGTCAATACCGGTATCGAAAATCTAGGCACAGAACCTCTAGAGTTCACAGAGGCTACATACTTAACGGTTACTTCTATACATATAATAAATCTGTAGAAGGGCCAATTCTGTACATTGAAAATATTGAAAAAAATAAATAGCAGGGGGTTTTACTGGATCGATACCGAACCCAAATATGTGATTAAAAAAAATGTATCTGTCTGTCTGTATGTTCAGGCATCACGTGAAAACTGACGTTTCGATTTCGATGAAACTCGGTATAAATATACCTTATTATCCTGGAAATAAAATGGGATACTTTTTATCCTGGAAAATACGTAAACAAAATCCGAATTTTCAGTGTTATCACGCGAAGACCGACATCCGCGCGGACAGAGTTGCGGGCGGAAGCTAGTGGTAAATATTTTAAATAACAAAGAATTAAAACTAACTAACACTTTTTTAACAGTGAAAATTATCTTTTCTACTTTAATTTCTTTAAAAACTGTATAAGAGTGATATCAGTTTTTGTTCATTATTATTTACATTCATTCATTAAGTTGTCTAGAAATAAGTTTTTAGTCATCGTATCGACGAATCCAAACGTGCGTTACTTTAAATTTTGTAAAACATCAAAGAAAATTACAATCTTACATTAAGCAACGTAAGTAGTAGATCTCTTTCGTTTCGACTCGAATCCGCCACCTAGAAATCCGTTCAAAGTGCACTATACAAGATGCCATTGTTTCTTATTACACTTATAATAAGTTACTTTGAAACCAGTGTCAATGTTCTTTATCCATCCCTACACTGTATGATAAAAGACCAATTCGTTTAAATAAGCCTCCTACGTCAAAGGAAAACCATTGCTCAAGTGACGTGCCTAAAATGTTTCAAATTGGCCGTACTCGTAAATCAACAAATCAAGCATTGCATCACCGGTATATCGATTCAAGCATCCTTATTTAAATAATCGCAGATAAACGCTCTTTAAGCCATTACAACACTATAGTATATAAGGGTGTCCATTTATCTTCATAAGCATGGGAATGTCTTAAGATAAATACTTATGACAGATACTAATCAAGTATGCTTCTTTGTACACGATGCCTTCCATTTCATTTTCACAAATTCATTTTTTTGGGTTGGCTGGAAGAAATTTCTGTAGTTATAGATAAGCTCGCCTTTTGTGCATTTTTACTTCTGCCGATTCTTGCCGATACGAGCTATTTTGCCGAAGAGTTTGTTTCGCCGTTTCTTCTCCTGTCTGTCTAGGTTTGGAAACGGTGGTAGTTTACGGTAGACAGGGTTAAATTCAATTATAGTTATTAAATGTTTATTAATAAATATTTAATCTAGTTATAAATATAAATAATTGGCTTAGAAGTTAAAGCATATGTACCTTAAATAATATTTTTTATAAATGTTAAAATATTTGCACACCAAAATATGGTAGAATATGTTGATATACTTAAATATTTTTGTAACATCTCATTTACACACATATTTCCGCAAATAAATAATTTTCTTTCTTTCTTCGTAATATTGTAATTTTTTTGTCTTCAATAAAGTATCAAATAATAATAATAAGAATTATAATAGATGAACTTGATGAAATGACAGCAGTAACAGCATATTATCATCAAAACGTTTGTTAAATGAAAATAATTATAGCATCATTAAAATGAAATATACTAAAAGCACAAATTACTTAGGCTTCTATTAAATAAATTTATCGCATTCCTGCCTATTTTTCAAACTTTATTCGTGTATATAATCTACACAAAACTTTTTAGATGTTAACTCAATCACAGGATCATCAGTGCCATCAACCTAATGAAGAATGACATGAGTATTTGCACATTTCGTATAGATTTTTATGTCAACCTAAGGCCGGAATGTTAGGTTAGAGTAAGTTTACCGACTACCACATCCTCGGAACCGGATAACGTAAAGCACTGAAGCTATGGTGGCAGGTATAATTAAGGCGGTAGTACTCACCCAGGCGAGTCGCTGAGAAACTCTTCCACCTAGTCATATGTCACGGTGTTAGTGACGGTGTTAGTAAGCCTATGCTCACCGTTTAAGACCTGCCTGACAGGAAGGCAGATGGGCTATTATACAAATGAGTCAAGACGAACTCAGGGGCAATGTTGCAAGTTACGTGGAAACTGTCTGCTATTTACAACTTGAGATCAAACTTTTCCAGAAAATAGAAGTCTCATTTTTTAATATGGTAACCCTATTTATCTTAGGCCACTTAGAATGATTGAGAGATAATGACGTTTTAGGGTATATTGCTTTGGTAGTACGTGATGATCACATTGTTTGATGAGAGGTCACGAGAGTTTTAAAAACAATATTTGGTAAACTTGAGACAGCTTTCACTTCAATGCAGCTTTCATAATAATTACTGCTGGAGGCGTCGCTCGTTTTTTTTATTTTCCCATGGGATCAGTTAAGTAAAAGTTATCTTCACACCCGTAATTCCGAAGACGTGGATAAAGTATAACCAGGGTACTTATGACTAGCCGAAGATACCAAGTCCAGCATTGTGACAGGTGGCAAACCTATCACCAACCGGGCATTTATCCAATCCCGGTTGCTACATTTATTAGAAATTTGAAAAACGCATTTTTTTTATTCTCTGACAAGGGAACGAACCCGGGACCTCATGACGTCAAGCGCAACACCAGTAGGATTACTCTTGAATCACATTATTATGCGAAATGTAAATTGGACTCGGATATGTCATTTTAGTTCCTAAGCAATACTAGCGGATAATTAACATCTAGTTACAAATAAATTCCAAGAATTCAGAAAAAAATCACTTACTATTAATGTTAAATGTTAATGATTTGCTAGTATTGTGTTAAAGATTACCTAAAATGACATCCCTCCTCGCGTCGTTATCCTCATTACTGAGGGTCGTGAATCCCTAGTCGAGGGATGATCTTGCTCCGAACAGTTGCACGCCACTCATTTCTCTCCTTGGCCGAATGGAGGGCAACGTGTAAGTTGGTCTCCAAGGTTGTTCGGATCTGATCAGTCCACCTAATTGGGCTACGTCGTCTTGGTCTCCTACCGTCAACCTTTCCGGTGACCATGAGTTGCTCAAGGTTAATTCCTTCTTTCCTGGCGATGTGACCAAAGAACTCAAGTACTCTTCGAAGGCAAATAGATGAGAGTCGGGTCTTTACTTTGACTTCCTGTAGGATAGACGCATTTGTGCGGAAGGCGGTCCATGGGATCCGAAGCATTCGCCTCCAGCACCACATTTCAAAGGCATCGATGCGGTTGCGGTCAGCTTTCTTCAGTGTCCATGTTTCTGCCCCATAACTGAATATGGAGAATATCAAAGTCAAGTCGCACTTTCGCACTTTCGATATACTCGATGACGTATATGGCAATGACATACTCGATTCCAATTTCCAAAGTTGCACGAATCGAGCTTCAACAGTAATCCTAAAGGCCACTAGTGACTAGACCATAGAGACGATAATAGTTTAGTTATATGGATAAAAATACCCCATGTTTGTTTTATGAAAAAGATATTGTCCGCGGTGTTGCCCGCGTGGTAAAGGGCACAGGAATATATTTCCGAGATAAAAACTGTCTTATGTCTTAATCCAAGTTACCCTCAATGTTTGTAATAAATCCCATGAAAATCGATTTAGCCACTTTCGGATAAAGGAGTAACAAATAAATGAACATTTAAACTTTCTCAAACTTTCTCATTTATAAAATTAGTAGGAAGACAGGAAACTTGCACACGGCTTTCCCGATAATAAGTGACAACCTTTACTGGCTTAGATGCTGTGCCTATTGCATAATTTTACCGTAAGATGGTGGATGCCTTCCCAGGAACACTTTTTACACAATACTTTACTACCAGTAACATTATTTTATGTCGCTAGACCTATCTACACGATTAAATACTAAGTGACGACATGTACAGTCGTATCGTCTATCGGCCAATGTAAGTAACCTATCTAAAGAGAAAGATAAGCCATCTAGAGTTTTGTTACTTAGATAATATTTGGCAATTGAGACTTTACCATGAGTTGGTATAGTTTACTTTCGGTTAGTTAAGTGTCAAATTGTTGACGCTTTTGGTCTGAAATGTGTTTCTCTTAGTTACCAGCAGAGGCGCTGTTCAAAGTTTTTATAGGAATAATAATTTACATAGACGTTAGCGAGTATAGTAAAGTTGACAAGCCGTAAACTCGTGGTAAGGGCTCAGATCTACAATATCACCATCTCTTGTTTAAGGTAGGTTCGTTAATATTGTCCGTATGTCGTCATATTACGTGTAATAAACCCAAAAATATTATATAGACCATGGTAGAGTTTCTGAAGATAGAGCTTTTAAAATTAGCGTTTAGAGTCAGAAGCTTGGTTCTAAATGAGATTTAATATTTTTTTTGACAACTCGAGCCACATTATTACAAAATATAGACTGGTAGTATTTATTACGCTTTAGTCTTGGCATTATCTATACATACATATAATAAATCTGTAGAAGGGTCAATTCTGTACATTGAAAATATTGAAAAAATAAATAAATAGTGTTACTGGATCGATACCAAACCCAAATTTGTGATGAAAAATTTTTTTGTCTGTCTGTCTGTAATCTGTATGTTCAGGCATCACGTGAAAATTCACGTTTCGATTTCGATGAAACTTGGTATAATTATACCTTATTATCCTGGGCATAAAATGGGATACTTTTTATCCTGAAAAAATACGTAGAAAAAAATTTATCTTAATTTTTCAGTTTTATCACGCGAAGACCAACATCCGCGCGGACGGAGACGCGGGCGGAAGCTAGTCATTAATATAATTAGGAGTTGCTAAATGTGTTGGTAAGCGCGCATTACTTCAGAGCGACTAAACCATTTTGGATAATTCTTTCTTTGTTGTGTTATTTATTGTCTTAAGAAGGTTCTTATAAAGAGAAAAACTGGGAAAATTGCAGATAAAATTGGAAAAACAATACTTTACTCATTTAAACTGACCGGCTAGAACGAAGTTAGCCGGACAGCTAGTTTTACATAAAAATGTTTTGGGGTTTATCTAAATGGTCAAATTACCCGTAATAAATAAATATACCCCGTAAATAGAGATTATCAATTCATGTCATGTTTTTTGTGTTTTTTGTTTATTTCGTAATTACCCGGAAAATAACGAACGGATTTTGTTGGTTTCTTTCTCATAGCGGTCCTGTATAACTTTAAATAAGACCCTAAAAGTGATTGAGTTACCCATATTAATGTTACAAATGCGAAAATGTGTCTGTCTGCCTGCCCTTTGACAGCTAAACCTAAACGATTTCAAATTTAGGAAGGAATTAGCAAATGACATGTAAATGTCTAAGTGTAGGTGTAAGTATGCTTAAAACGCGCCGGTAAATAGCTAAGAGGCACCTAATGATTGGGTAATGAATTCGAAGTCGGTTTTTTGCAGAATTACATCGTTTAAGTTTTACCATTTAAGTTTTCCTTCTCAATTTTTCTACTGTTTAGGTCTAAAAGCGGTTGTGGATCACGCCAATCAATATTTTATTTTTTTGTTATCGGGACGTGTATTTCGCGTTTTTGATAATTTGATAAGTTTTAAAACGGAGCAGATTACGGTTGATAGGATAAAACAGTTAAAATTACAATTTAATTATGAATCTAGTATAAAAATACTACCAAATTTTTTACACGACTACAATATTGTGGCTATTTTTAACCGATTTAAAAAGGAGGTTCTCAATTTAACTGTATGATATTTTTAGTAAGATAGGACAATATTCCAATGTGGTCCCATGTTACTTTTATCCTAATTCGACTAGTGTTTTTTGAGTTACACTTAATTTTCTCATTAATATCACGACATCATTAATTGTTAGGTCGTCAAGATATGTTAAAAATGGATGCATCATTAATGCCTGATGGTAGAAATTTGTACGATTGGTAAGATTGCTAACAACAGTTGCACGTTTTTGACAGTTAACTCTAAACATTTTTTGAAAACATGGGTAACGCTCCGTTACTTTTGAGCAACCTACGAATGGTTAAACTAACTGATTACGTTTCGTTGATTATAGGAACCGGGCATAAGTGTAACTCAAAGACTAGTAGGATGTTGATAAAATTTATGTTTGACCATTTCGGAACCTTTTACTGTTTTTTTAAAAAAAAGAATGATCAAATCCCGACGTGGTAGGTAGGTGGTACGTGGTACCCAAAGATATAGTTGGGAGTCGGTTATGGTAGTTTTACTGAGCTTAGTTACGTAATAAGTATTCATACAAAATTGGTAGATAATCAACAAAATAAAAAATGCCAAATTTGAAATATATTTTATTAATAACAACATTGTATAATATTTACAAACTGTATCCAAAATAATCTCACGGTACAAACTCTCAATATTTACAAAATTATAAAAAACATCAGTCTGGCACATTGCTTGTTTTTTTTATAAGACAGGGAGTTTTTAAGGATACGAAGACAAGCAAGTAGGTTTTGCTAATAATAAATAACAGACGTCAAACTTACATCAAATATCTAATTGGGGCGTTGCAAACCTTTGGCTAGATTACAGAGCTCTTGCGTGTACAATTTGATGAAAAACTGTAAATTGTAACACAACGTGGCGAGCACTGATATGACATCATGAAAGTTGAAGTAAAAATCTGGGCCCCGTTTCAAAATTATATCATCTATCATGGCTTAAAGTACTAGTGAAATTTAAAAATAATATATTTAACTATTTTACTAGCTGGTAGCTGGTGGCTGGGTCATCACATTCTTACGTCACAAGTAGCAATGATTCTTTTAGGGGTTCTATTACGCTATGCGATATGCAGGCGGTCTTACTAAGACCTTGTCTTAACAAGGGCAGCATTCTGCTTCTTGATAAGACTTTGCCCAATGGCCTTTAAAAAATGAGTATTTTCTCTATATCTCTAAAAAGGGTCAACACTGAATTTTTATTGAAATGTCAAAATCTTTGATGTTAATTATGAAGCTAGAATGATCAATGAATTCCTAAGCTACTGGTAATTTGGATGAAGTCATCCCAGATCAAAAGTACATTGGACAAAGATCTTTGATAAGGGGAATGCCAAAAGACAGGCTACCTTGCTTAGTTTTATTAAACCATGGGATTTTCAGTTGAGTCTAATTAGACTATGCTTATTATCGCATGATAGGCTTTTCACTACTGCTCCGAAAGGAATTTTAGTATTTATGGTTCTTGAAATATACTTAGATTTTTGTGAAAATTTATTGAAACGAAGTTCCTACTGGCAGGCTTGGAGGAGATAGGGATTTTGCTGCGCGACCGAATTAAAAAAATATAGTAAGAATAAGAAAAAGTCTGTGGAATAAAACCGTTAATGAGACGTGCGCAGGCGCGACAGTCGTATACACAAGCGAGTAGTGTATAATAGATTTCTCTTTCTCCCTCACTCCACCTCGCCAATGCATAGTATGTACTCATGAATTGTGTCGATTCTACATAAGCCGAAGGAACTTCATTCCTACCTGGTGTCCCACGACACCAAATTATAGATTCAGTTTAACAACCAATCGAAGTTCTACCTCTGGTTATCCAGGTCCAAGCTCACTAGTCTAGGCCTAAGATTACAAGACATTAAGGGCTTGCGTTAAAAATATCGCCAATTCCACTTGAGCGAATTTTTTCCTCCACAAATCTCGACTAAAATTCCTTGTTAAAGTCAAGAAATAGCTGCATATATAAATATTTTTAAACATTTTGACAATTATTTGAAAGAATTTTGAAACTACTGTATTTTGGTAATTGAATATTTGTAATAGTTTAAAGAATTTGAAAGCCATTAGATTTTTAATCGTCAAAAATGTCTTTTTTTAAAAATAAAATTAGATAAATACTTTACACATTTCTAAAGAAATTTCAACTACGGCAGAATAAACGATCGTGATTTGAATCCTCCGTCCCTCAAAATATCACAGAACGTCACTAGTTAACGAGAGATGAATGTATGGGTTCAAATCCTGTCGGGGTTTTCAAACAATTTTCAAATAAAACCTTTATCATATTACATTTTCCAAAATTATGGTGTCTGGGTGCAGAAATAACACATTTTTTTAAATGTGTCTTATGTTTGCAAATCCGCCCCTTTATCTAGGCCTCATATTATTTATAGTGCCTAATTGTAAACTGTCAATTTTCTGAAATATACTAAAAAGCTAAATCCGATATCATTGCACAGGAACTTGTGTCCCGTCATACGTTTGCACAGTTTCTTGACTTGCAGTCTTGTCTTCTGACCACCTTTGAGTAAAGTTGTTGCAAAGGACGGTTACCTGCAAAAAAGAGGAGGTTGGCTTTTAAAAAATGGTAAAAATTATATTTACTTGTCATCCAATGAAGTTTAATATAGTTGGGTTCGTTAATCCTCTATCTATATCTATACTATATAAAGAGGAAAGGTTTAGTTTTTTGTTTGTTTGAAATTAATAGACTCCGAAACTACTGGACCGAATTCAAAAATTCTTTCACCTATATAATGATACATTATCCCTGAGTGACATAGGATTTGTTTCATCAAAATTGTAGAAGCCAAGTTACGCAGGCGAAGTTGCATAAAACTGCTAGTAACTAAATATAGTTGTACGTTAAATTCTGTATAATTCTTATTTTTATATCTATTAGTAAATAGGTGTTTTTATGTGAAAGTGTTAGTCCGGGCTTCTTTGCGAAATAGACCATCTTTCTATCAGGTAGTTCGTAAGAGGCGAGCATAGGCTTACCGTTACTGACACTGTGACATCTGACTAGGTGGTAGAGTTTCGCAACATCTTGGCCGGATTGGTACCACCGCCTTACCTATTCCTGTTTCCAATGTCAGCGCTTGCCGTTGACGTGTTCCGGTTCGGAGGGTAAAGTAGCCGGTCAACATATTTCTGCTTGAGTCGTAATATCCGTTCAGTTCAGTTTGGCAACGCATCGTTACCACCTTTGGTGTCTCTAGGCGGCGTGAATTTCTTACCATCAGGAAATATGTCAGCTCGTTTGCCTTCCAATATCATAAAAAAACTGACAGCACTGACCGTGATTCGTCTCTTTTTATTCCTTCCGTTGAAATAAGATAGCGATCTCTGAGGGCATCCGTTACTTAATTTATTTACTTAAATTATCCAATTTAATAAAATTAAAAATGGACTTGTTAGAAAAAAAATACTCACAGTGTAGACGGAAGTGACAGTGCCTAGGATGGCGCCAACCGCGACGTCCCACCAGTGATGGCGGTGGTCTGTGATCCTGGTCATGGAGCATACCGCAGCATAGGTGATGCAGAGCATCTGGGCCAATGGCACACAAAACTTGCTGCGATTCCGCCAATCAAATGCTCGTCTTTGTAGGTACCACTAAAAATAAATATCTGTGTTGAAAAATAAGTATCGGTATAAGCTACCAAACCTAATACTTTCTTTTTTCACTATCTAATGGAAAGAGGTCATCGTTGCTCCTGAACTTCCGTAATATGGGAGAAGTTATTGACCCATTGCCGGCTCTTAAGGAATAAAGCAAAACATATACCGAGATTGGGTTTTTCGAAGTTAGGTTGGGCTTGGTCGTGAAGAATATATTTAATTTAATTTGAATGTATTTTCTAAAATATCTGTAGTATTTTTTTCTTTACTGTTAGACACGAGTCTGTTCTAACTATGTTGGTACTATCTTTTACCAGCGCTTCGCTTGCGTTGAAATCATTAAAAAGTGTCAGTTACTTCAAAAATATGTGTACAAAATTTGGCTATGTAGTTTTCGCATAAAAGTTGAACAAACAACCTTATATTCGCAGATAAAATATTAATAGGGATGAATCCGTTTGAATTTAGACCCGCTACATACATTCAAAATTTAGCTACGGAATTCCGTTAAAAAAAAATTCAAATGTAGCGAATTCATACAAATCTATGGAGCTACCACATTACATATATACGTTCGGAATTCTTTCGTACGGAAATTGAATCAAGGAGAGAATTTTGTTTCGATATTCGAAATGGGATTTCGTAAAGATTTTTTTATGTGATTTAAGTGGCTAACAAGAAATATTGAGTGTAACTTACAGTGGTAAAGATGGCGCAGTGTATAGATAATGATGTGTGTCCTGATGGGAAACTCTTGTAAGAGTCTTTCTGGTACCAGCTCGAGTACTTGGTTGACGTGCATTGAAATGTGCTGACAAATTCTGACCTGGAAGAGGAAATGAATATTACTATACGTCATTGAAAAAATTGCTTTAAATTCAAATCACAAAAACTCATTGATCAAAAGTGTGTCTCACAAAAAGAGGGTTTCGTTTTGAACCAAAGACGTGTGCTTATTTTGATACCTCTTAAATTAAATAGAAAAAGTGTATTTTTAATTTTCTGATAAAAATAGTTTGTGACATTTTTATTACTAGTGCTTCATCTACGAATTAGGGCACAGACTCCGAGATAACGGGCATGACACCCGCTCCGGCTCATTCTTGGTGCAAAGACTCGCGCTGGCCATCCAACGTGGTAATGCCGCTAGTGTCATGGGTACTTTTGCACCAGGAATGTTTCGAGGTGGTTTATTTGAATAATTATTTGTTAGTTATATGGTATTTTTAAGGTAGGTTTTAATACTGTTTTTGGCAAATTTATTAAGGAAGTCATAAATTTATTGCGTTAAGTGTATTTAAGCCCCCCTGAGTATAATATGTTACTTGTATCCATATATATTTTTATTACAAAATTCAAATATGTGCCTGGTTGGCGATAAGCTTGCCACCTTCACAATGTGGGACTTAGAGTCTTTAACTAGTCGTGGGTGTCCTGGTTGTGCGTCTGCCTACATCTTCGAGGAAATGGGCATAAAGTTACGATAATACAAAGCAAAACTGCATAAAAAAGATTTCTTTTCTTTCGTATTTTTTTTATGTAATTTTACTTTGTATGTGTGATTTCGTACTAACATGTAAAATGTAGACAACAGACATATCACTGATGAGGGATCTATGACATGTTTATAATTTAAAAAAATCTGGTAGATTTTAGTAAAAACAAGCGAGGGAGTAGGCTACCTGATAGAAAGTACCTAGTCACCGCATAGATATCTGTTTCAAGAGTTAGCAGCAAATGCAGTGAAAGTCTTTAAAGAATTTATTAAGTCCTTTTTTAAAAAAAACCTCTTAGCCAAATGCTGGAAAAATTGTGCTAGGGAGGTTATTCCAGAATTTAACTGTTCGTAAGAAGGTGTGCGAGAAATGAACTGTGGTAGACCCCCAAGAATCAAGGTGATGTGGGTGGAAAACCTTCACCTCGCCCCGTTGTGCGAACACAAAATGTAGATTCCGCGCTGTTATAATCTACAAATTAAGTGAAGTTATGGGAGCTACAAGCTGGTCAGTTTAAACCCAGCTGAAACAGCAGTGTAAATTATCTTAGTACTGATTACCCATTGCAAGTTTTAGCAGCATCAGGTTCGCAGAGATCGAAGAACGTAGGTCGAGGGTTTCCAGTGATTCCTTTCAATACTTCCAACACGATGAAGTTGAAGAACAAGCCGTATGAGTACTCTCTGTATAGCAGTAAAGTTTTACGGAGGATATAGTCGTACTTGTTCCGTTTCGTATATCCTGGTTCAAAGAGCACCCACTCTGTTATGGAGATCTGCAACAAAAGAAAATGTTACCTGCTTTCAAGTTTATTAATTCGCCACTTTTAGCGACTTGGCGGACTGGTTGTTCTCCATTAATCAAAGGTTAATTAAGACAGTCTTAATATTTTGTATTACTATATTTTAATGATTCCTTATTATTGACCGGCTAGATCAATACTTAGCGAAGTTTGAATTGTTTGACATTATCAGATATCAACGTTTGTGTAGGGTAAATTTAAATTATCATTTTCCCAATTTCCCTGAAATTCTCTCGGTTTTTCTTTTCATAAGAATCTTCTTCTGAGAGTAATGCACAAGATAAACAAAGATAAAAAATAACAAAATTGGTCCATTCAGTCGTAAAGCGATGACCACGCGAAAAGGGGACTCATTCTTTTTCATTCATTTACATTCGTGTTACGCCTAATCAAATTTATTGGGCAAATATATTTAAGCAAAAGGCTTCACATCTAAGATTTCACCGGGCAACGCCTATAACCGTTTTTGTGTCTATAGCTGACATGCAGTTCTCACCAACAAGAAATCGGCCTGCCTTTTTACTATGATACTGAAACAAGAAGACGGATTTCCTGATGGTAAGAACTTGACGCCGTATAGCGACACCAAAGTTGGTAATGGTGCGTTGCCAACCTGAAGCCGGGATGTTAGGTAAGTTTACCGGTTACCTTACCCTCCAAACCGAAACACGTCAACGGTAAGCATTAGACGTTTTGACAGCAGAAATAGGTAGCTTTATTGACATTCTGTAATATTAGAATATTGGGTAATATTTTTAGGACGCTGTTAAATTTTTATTTCGCGCACTTTGATAAAACTTAGTGCTAAATTCGTATAAATAGTAATATTGTTAACATTTGTATAAATGAAAAAGGATACTTACAACAACAAATGGGACGAGTAAAATAGTGGTGACAATAACAGCCATGGAGATGGTATCACCAATAAATGGGTACGAGAGAGCTGGATCGTTGCAGAAGAACCCTCTCTGATGTTGCGGCAGAACCCCAAACTCAAACAAAGCGATGAGGACAAGGACTGCAAAGAATAGGTGGAATTAATATGGTTATTACAAAAAGCGCTGATAAAAGAGGCCGACCGAAGAAACGCTGGCTGCAGGCTGGGTACAGGCTACAGGAACAGAACATATGAGATCATAGAGTTATCTTCAGGAATTGTGTAGACTGTGTCATGTTGAGAAATGAGAGCAGGAAAAGAGACCTTCGCTTCGTTTGTGGATTAGGAACAACTTTAACTTTATAGCAGAAAACCGGATCCCGGACCCGTTCACCATCCACAGACATCACAGTAACACCAGGAGTATCATAGATGCCTTATTAGCCTTTCAGGAATGATCTTCTTTTTTTAAAAGGTGCATAAGTTAAACCTGTTTGGAAATACCGATTGATATTATCGGTGAAACAAAAGTGGTGTATGGGGGAAGAAATGGCTTTGAATCGCACGGCATCTGAATTCTTCAATTCCTCAAGCCTTGCAGCCAGTTATGCAAGAGGCATAGAACTAGTCTTGATTGGCAATACACTATTACCTTGTTACCTATAGGTGTTGTATGTTTATTACCACCAGGAAATCCAAATTGTACTTCCAATGCTAGAAAAATCTGGTCCAACGTTTAAACGTGTCATTATACACGTGGAAACCAAGTCAATGTACCAACGTGTGATGCAGCAATCAAATGTAACATCCATTGCGTAATGTTGTATATAACTTCCTGTTACATGACAGACCCTCTATTGTTACCGGTTAATCTATACAGTACCCTGTAATGTGTTCACATTAAATGTATTTATAGCCTTTAATAGGTATAGGGCTATAATCACCCTAGTAAAGAGGAAGTCTCTTCCATGAGAACCCTGATAGCCCTCCTTCCAGTCAAAGGATGAGACACCAGCTCCTACCTTAATTTTTTATTTTTGAGATTAAAGTAAATGTCAAACAGGCGACTTTCCTGATAGTAAGATAAAGTCATAGGACCATAGATGTTACTGGAGCGTAGCTGTCTTATGGATGGGGTCTAAAGCCGTATGTATATATGAGTCTACCAGCTATCCTATCATCCAGAATAGAACAAGATAGTAACAAGTGCAGACGTTATTTGATGTAGTACGGTACTACGCACGTAAGGAAAGGCGGTGGTAAGGTTCCGGACTACGTACGACTACGACTACGTACGAAAGCCGTACAAAACTCTGTCACATTTTACCATCCTGTTTAGTAGTTTTGGAGTTTATTTCAAAAAGACAGACACACGCGATGCAGTGTATTATAATATCAGTAAATAACCTTTTACACAAGTAGTGTTTAAGTTTCTAATTATCAGAAAATTAGTCAAATTCATGTAGGTCAGTGACGTAAAGTCATTGAAAGTCATTTTCTTAGAAATGACGTCTCTACTCCGGTGTTTTACGTTGTCCTTTACTATTAACCGCAAGGTATTAACCGCATTTAGGTAACAAGGTTTCTTGTGCCTGGTGTCTGCATAATGCCTTTTTTGAATGATTATTTTGAGTTATGTTAAGAACTTTGGGTTTTTTCAATTTCTCTGGACTTAGTGGATGAGTAGAGCGTTCAGCACGAGACATTATTATTGTGATTTTTTTTATGATATTGGAAGACAAACAAGCAAACGGATTTCATGATGGTAAGAAAAAACTAGGTGGCATGAACGCCAAAAGTGGTAATGGTGCGTTGCCAACCTGAGGCCGAGATGTTAGACCTCGAGCAAAAGTAAGTTTACCGGCTACTTTACCGGAACATGTCAATGGCAGGCACTGACGTTACGGCAGCAGGAATAAGTAAGGCGGTGGTACCAATCCGGGTGAGTTGCTGCGAAACTTTATCACCTAGTAGGATATCACGGTGCTAGTGACGGTAAGCCTATGCTATATAGATGGATTGGACTGTTCCCTACATCGTCAGCAACTAGTGCTGTCTTCAGGGCGACCGTACTTCGACTTGATGATACTCGTACAGATATTATTATTTTCATGCATACTACTCGACAATAGATGGCGCTAGTACTAATATTGAAAATATTGTAAAATTGAAGTGTTAATAATAATAATACTACATAGTGATATTTATTATATAATACTATATTAAGAAATTGAAGGGTTTGTTTTTCACAGGTTTCTACTTGGCTACTAAATGGCTAAGCAAAACATCCTGTAAAACACTAAAACCAAAGACAATATAAGATGTAGGTACTCGTAACATATATTGGTTACATAGTGTAATCCGTCAAACTAGTTTCTAGAGTTCTTAAGAGACTAATTCATGTTTTTACCAACGTATTACATGTTATTGTTTCTATAACGTCAGTGATCACCATTGTCTTGTTCCGGGTTGTAGGTACAGATAATTGGCAAACCTTTCTTAATAGCAGTCTTTTTTTGAATGACTGATGTATTTGCCAACTTCGCGGTTTTTACAACTTTAGCGGGCTTTGGTAGTTTTTACTTTAGTACCTGGATGACCTGGTACTAACTGGATTTTTTTTTGTTTTTTTATATATTGTGTTTTTTGGAAATTATATTTAAGTATGAAAATTTAAAAAGTCTAACCTCAAAGCAAACAATCATTGACTTCGTTACTTAACAACGGACTTCGTTACTTAACAACAACAATAAAACACGAATATGACATTTTCTAAAAATGATTCCTAGCTAGATCGATTTATCGCCCCCGAAACCCCCTATATACCTACTAAATTTAATGAAAATCGTTGGAGCCGATTCCGAGATTCCAATTATATATACAAGAATTGCTCGTTTAAAGGTATAAGATTATAGACAGTCTCATTAGCAACTCATTGCCAACAACTTCACTGTTCAGAACAATGTTTCTTACCGTCAGGAAAACTCTGCATGTTTTTATAGAACTGAACATACTTTTATAGAACACTAGCAGTATCACGCAACTTCGCCTGCGTAACTTGGCTTATGATGCACCAATTTTGATGAAACAAAGCCTTTGTCACCCAGGGATAATGTAGCATTCTAAGGGTTAAGGAATTTTTGAAATCGGTCCATTAGTTTCGGAGCCTATTCATTTCAAACACATAAAAAATCAAACATTTCCTCTTTATAGTATTAGTTTAGTCTATAGATAGCTTATTAAAAGAATCGTGATATATTTCAATTTTAAATTAACCCGAATAAATTCTACTCGAAGCGAAAGATACAATCTTTAAAACCAATCTCGGTTATCTTTATAGAATTCTCAATCACTTTAATCGAATACGTGCACATTAACGAATCGATTACGACCTCAACAACCGTAAAATCGATATCTATAAATCACAGATTTACGCCTTTAATATGTCGAGATATTAATTACAAACCATTACTATATTTTGTTTTTTTAAACTTCTGTTTAAAAAAAAGTATCTTCACGCCCAAATCTCCGGGTTGGCAGAGGCACAACCAGGGCACCCACGACTAGCCGAAGACACTCCCACAATGTGATAGGTGCCAAACCTATCACCAACCGAGCACATTTCCAATCCCGAGCAGCATTTTGTTTTAATTAGAAAAATGGAAAAACCCAATTTTTATTTTTTGTTGCCCGACACGGGATTTGAACCCTCATGCAGTCAAGTCCAACACTTGACTGCATGAGGCCCCGGGTTCGAATCCCGGTACTCAAAACTAACCACTGAACTCAAAGTTACTGAGCAGCATTTACACGAAAGGTTTTGGTATCAGTTTTATCACAGTCAATGAATTATATCTAAAACAACATAAAATATTGATAAGAAATGCATGCATCTAAATGACAGACACACGTTGAACGTTCTTTTTTTCTTTAGTTTTTGGCAGCGTTAGCATTTGCCATTAGTGAAGTCAAAACTTGCATCAAGTAACCCAATTTAACAAAATTTATTCAAAATAAGTCGATCTCACATGATATTGTTTGACGAGAGACATGTCAGGGTTCTTAGTAAAGATATGATTTCATTACTTAAGCATATTAATTAGATTTGGTGGGATCATTATTATTTGTTTGTTTGTTTGTTATTGGGGGATTATTATTTTATTGCCTCAAAATTAACTAATTTCACTACGTTTAAGGGCGAAATTTAAGAATTACCAAAAAACTACAACCACCTTACTCTCAACGGCGCCTAAACTACAAGGTTATCTCTTAGTCAAGTTGATGGCAGTTGTAAAACTGACAATGGTTGCTTAGGTATTAGAGATCTACCTATAAATAAATTTAATAAATGTATCAAAGCAAAATTATGTCAAAAAGGTATTATACGGTCTCAGAGTATTTGGAAGATGAACATGCTTGGGAAAAGAGATTACAATCTCCCACTGCAATTTGTAATGTAATTTTTGGTACCTTTTATTTAAGTTAAAATCAGTTTGTAATTAGTAATTTTAATCTAGATTATATTGTAAATATTATGATTGAAAAAAGACAAGCCCGGTGAGTTTCTTTCGCCGGATCTTCTCAGTGTGAGGCCGCGATTCCGATCCGGTGGTAGTTTAAAAAATGTCGACGCGCACAAATACCACTTGTATGGTTCATGTGAATAAAGATTATTCTGATTCTGATTCTTAGAACTTGCATAGTACATTTAAGTACGTTGAGATTAAAATTATGAAGACTATTATTTTTTTGAAGTGAAAACTTCTTGCGCACTTTTTTTAGCCCTTTGAAAAACTTCTAAACTCGCGTCAGGACACGTTACCAAATTCGGAAAAAGGCGGCGCAGAACGATTGCGCGAATGTTCGTGTTGTCATGTTTGTGTGCAATAGCGCAATAAATGAATATTGTATTCTACCATATAAATTGTTGTACTTTCATACTGATAATTAAAGCAATTCGTGCAAAATTATTCCCTAACCATCCCAAAATATCAAAAATGCACAACGTTAATGTTCAAGTTTTCACTTCTGCCGGCACTCCCGGAGTGAAACTCATCGTTTTTTTTATTTTGAGTATGGTATAAAGCTTCTGATTAGT
Source organism: Calephelis nemesis (assembly GCA_002245505.1). Taxonomy (NCBI): domain Eukaryota; kingdom Metazoa; phylum Arthropoda; class Insecta; order Lepidoptera; family Riodinidae; genus Calephelis; species Calephelis nemesis. Next base: position 208,305 of record NJDD01000667.1, on the reverse strand, counting down.
CAAGTTTGATTAATTTTCTCTAAGTTATCCCTCAAATTACATATTTTTTTTAAGTAGTCGATAGTCATCATACTAAGACAAGTAAAGAATACAATTAAATTAATAAATTAGTTATTGTGACGAGCAACCAACGACACTAAGTCCTGAATGTGGCAGGTGACAAACGTATCGCCAACCCGGCACATATCCATCCAATCCCGGGCAACGCGGTAAAACACCTTTAATTTTGTTACCCGACCCATGGATCGCACCCGGGATCTTATGAAGTCAAGTCCAACAACCGGACCGCTAGAGCACAGGGAAGATATTTATTTAATACTAATCCATCACTACATAGTATAAAACAAAGTCGCTTCCTCTGTCCCTATGTCCCTTTGTACGCTTAAATCTTTAAAACTACGCAACGGATTTTATTGCGTTTTTTTTTAAATAGTTAAGTGATTGGAGAGAAAAGATTATATATATATTTCAAAACCGTGCCAAGCCGGGGCGGGCCGCTAGTAATGTTATCTTCACGCCCATATCCCCGAAGTGGTAGGCAGAGGCACAACCAGGGCACCCACGACTAGCCGAAGACACTAAGTCCCACCATGTGATAGGTGGCAAGCCTATCGCCAACCGGGCACATATCCAAATCCCGAGCAACATTTTTTTTTGTTAGAAAATTGGAAAACCCAAATTTTCTTTTTGTTGCCCGACCCAGGATTCGAACCCGGGACCTCATGCAGTCAAGTCCAACAACTGAACCGCTAGTATAATCTATAATAGTAATCCATAATGTTAAAAATGCAAAAGTGCCTTTATTTTGGTCTTAGAAAGCTTCTTATCTATTTTTAGTTGCCCTTAAGACAATTCTGTTATGATCTAAATATGCCAGTTCATTAACACTGCATTTTTGTGTATTTTTTGTGGCCCTCGCTGCATTACCACATGCGTCGCGGGGCACACGTGGGCCCCACATCGCCCCATTTTTTATACACACAAATAAAAGAGTTGCCCCAACTAATTGGTTATTACTTTCCAATGTTTTCAGTGTGACATATTATGTGCTTATGCATAAAGTAATCGTATCCATAATATAATAAATGAAAGTGTTTTTGTGCCTTTTTTAGGTTGTCATGGAGTGATATGAATATTTTTGTACATGGAGATAAGACGCTTTGAAATAACAAAGCCTACTTTTTAACCCGATATATAAAATGATGAAAAAAGAGTATCTTCACGCCCATATCCCCGAATAAATAGGCAGAGGCGCGATCAGGGTACCCACGACTAGCTGAAGATACTAGGTCCACAATGTGATAGGTGGCAAGCCTATCGCCAACCGGACACATATCCAATCCCGTATAACGTTTCTTTTTGTTACCTGACCCAGGAATCAAACCCTGGACTTCATGCAGTCAAGTCCAACAACTGAACCGCTAGACCACAGCGGCAATCTAAAATGGTACCCACGACAAAGCTATTTACCTACAACATGTATCTTTTTTGTATGTTTGACACGCGATTACTCGGCCATTGGATTAGTATGTTTTTTCAAAAGGTGGGTTCACAAACTACTGCTCTGATCTTGATAAAATTTTAAGGGAGCTATAAGTTATCTTTAGAAAAAAAGAACATCCTGTTCTTATTTCGACTGCATGTATTTTAATGTTTTTCAAGCGATTACTCGGCCAATCCCAATCCCAATCCCAATTATGAAAAATTCTAAAAAGAAATTTGTTTTATGTGGAGATTGGAATATAGACCTTTTACAATCTACCAATACTCATAAAAATTTAACAAGCATTTTGGAAAATAATAATTTATGTCAACATATTTTGAAACCTACAAGGAAATTTGCATGTTTGGATGTAATTGCTAGTAATTTAGATAATGTTTGCTCTGACATTCACATTCTTGGTTTATCTGACCATGAAACAGCGCAAAGTATACAAGTAGACATAAAGCCAGTTTCATATTGTAAACCAAAG
>NJDD01000667.1:178045-206162 GCA_002245505.1 Calephelis nemesis | reverse complement strand
AAATTATTTGCACACCACAATGTGGTAGAATATGTTGGAAAGCTTAAATAATTTTGTAACAACCTTAACACACATATTCCGCAAATAAATATATTTTCTTTTTTTCTTCTTTTTCTTTTTTTCAATAACAAAAGGATTAGTAGGTATGTATTATTCGAAAGGTAGGTTCACGAACTACTAGTCTGAACTTGATAAATTTTTAGGACTCACCTCAGAGTTATGAGCTATCTTTAGAAAAAAGTATCATCAAGTCGCTGAACTACTAGTCTGAACTTGATAAATTCAAGAGACCACCTCGTAACTATGAGTTAAAAAGAGAGACTTTAGAAAAAAAGGGATCATCAATTCGTAACGTCGAATTGAAGTTAAAATTTTAGTAATTTAAAATTATTAGATTTTTGTATTCATTCATTTAATTTTACCTGTTACTAGTAACGGAATATCCACGCCCAGGAACCATCTTAGACTGAACCTTTGATCTGAGTTAGATTTGATCAGCTGTGACTCCAGATCTTTTCTCTGTAAATGAAAAAAAACATGTTAATTTTATACGAATCGGGAATAAGGTTGTGACAACTTCATCGCTAGACAGTTCTACTACTTTAACCAGTAGAGATGGTATAATAGAGAGATTTGCCAAAATTGGTATCACCAGCTCAGTGTTTTCTGTCTTATAAGTATCGCCACAGTCGTATTCCGGTCTGTGAGGTGGAGTGGCTGTAAAACATACAAGTTACATTGAAGGCTTAACAACTGGGAAATGTAAGGCTGGCAAAACGCCAGGTAGCTATGTATATGGTGTTTGCCAATGTAGCATTCGACAGCAACGGTGTAAATAATGCGTTGCCAACATGGGGTTAGGACCTTAAATATCTACCTTATCTCTATTCTCCAATTCGGAACACAATAACAGGTACTGGCCTTGACCATAAAAACAGAGGAGAAAGACAAAAAGCATTTCTCTCTATTCTAGGTAACTAAAGACCTTAAATTCGTGTAAGTAGCCTCGTAAAATTGCTACGTAAGTTATAAACCAACGTAAATTACGTGCCATTGGGTATATCGATCCCTTGGAGCAAGGTCAGCTTAACCTTGGCAAAGATAACCTTCAGCGCGCCCTTAGGCGATGAATTTCAAGGACCGTTGACCTTTAGGGCCAAATAAAAGTCGAGTTTAGGTTTTCCATAATGATGCTTTTTATAGGACTTACTGTTATAGTTTTACGTGCATTGTAAGTTTTTACTTCGAATTTATGAAATGTTTAATGAACTATTAACGTAAATAAAATTATAACGTGAAATAAATATACGTAACGTGAATATCTAATTGCAATGGGTTTCTTTTCGAGGAATAGATTAAACTCATATAGAAATGTCGTGTACAGTCAATCTGTCAGCGCTAAAAGAGTTTTGTTTCTTTCTAATACTTTCTTTGAAAAAATATAACTGTATCTTAAAACTAGCTTAGTGAGTGCACAGTAAAATTATCTTTATTTTACAATTACCATTAATTTAAATCCTTTGTGTGGTTCAGACTAATAAAAGTACAGATCTAAATATTATGATTTTCTTTATTGGATTACTATTTTTTTAATTAAATTTCTAAAACATAAAACCTATAATAGCAATTGAAACTAATCACTAATAGAAATAACATCGTACTTTAAAAAATATTGTTGGTTTGCAATTCGGGGTAGCTAATTAATAAAAATATTTCAAATAAAAATATTTTAAAACTGATAAAATTTTGGGAACTTATTTATCTTAAATTTTTAAAACAATAATAGATTTAAATTATCTATCTTAAATCGTTTTAGCTAGACAATACAGTTAATTAAGCAGCCTTACTGTCAGTTAAAAATTATGAAGAAAAAATCTAGAGAAACAGACAAAATTTTAGTTATCCCAAATAAAATATGGCTGAATTTGAAATTGAATTTATAGCCAAAAAAGAGTTTATTGTTCTAAAACTTAGAGAAGTCACAAGAAAAAGCTAGTCCTATGAAAAATCCTTATTAACATCCTGAAAATTGTGGACACCCTAGTCAATATCCACTAGAATAATCTGATTAAGTTCTGAAGTCTGAAACAACTTACGTAATTGAGTTTACTGCTTAGGATTTTCGTAATTGCAATCTAATATTACACCACTACCTATTGCACATTAACTCCTACTAAAAGCAGATATTCAACGCTGATGTGGATGGATGTAGGTACCAGGAGACCTCGGTTGACATGCCATGAGCAAATCTTTCGGGTTGTGTCCGAGGGTGGTGTCAAGAGTTTTCAAAATCGTCGTATTTGTATGAGTGGGGAGGAAGCCAAGCAAGTATGAAATTTGGCGGTCGGTTTGCTCTACCTACTCTATTAGGGACTTGGCGTGGAGATATGTATGTACTTATTATATTTTACACTGGAATATACTATTTATACATAATGATTCAACGTGATATACTAGCACTCGTGATTAATCTAACTTCCTATTTTATCATGTCATACTATCACGCGCTGCATAAGAAGTTAAATTATCTTATGACTGGGACTTAGGCCACTTATGCAAGTCTATCAACTATCCTCATATCTCGTCATTACTACATAGTATTAAACAAAGTCGCTTCCTCTGTCCCTATGTCCCTTAGTAAGCTTAAATCTTTAAAACTATGCAACGGATTTTGATGCAGTTTTTTTGATAGATAAAGTGATTGAAGAGGAACGTTCATATGTATATTTCATAACCGCGCAGAGCCGGGGCGGGCCGCTAGTATATGATATAAAACAATGGAAAATTAGACCCACTTTTTTAATCTACCCCGTCTTGGTCCAGACTCCGTTGCAGGATAGACCATCTGCCTTCTTACCAGGCAGCTCGTAAAAGGCGAGCATAGGTTAACCGTCACTAAAACCATGACATCTGACTAGGTGGTAGAGTTTCAAAGCGACTCTCCCGGTTTGATACCTTGCTTTATCTATTCCTGTCGCTATAACATTAGCACTTGCGTTGAGGTATTCTGGTAGGAGGATAAAGTAGCCGTTACACTTTATTTCACTAGCCTGACTCCTGAATTTAGGTTGGCAACGCATTGTTATCACCTAGGTGGCGTGAATTTCTTTCCATCACGAAATCCGTCGGCTTATTTGCCTTCCAATATCATGGAAAACATCTAAAATGTAGAGATCTACTAAGCTATAAGTTAGTAGTTTTGTAAATTAATATTAACAAAGACCACTACGATCTAAACTTGACCTAATAGCATAGCCTAAGGTTACAGCTGTTAAATTATTCGTTCATTCATCAGGAATTAACCACCTGAACGCGGTTACTATTTCTTATGAAGAGTGTAACATATTTGCGGTTGATCGAGAAATACGTAATGTGCAGGAGTATAGACGTCATTTCTTAGGAAATGACTTTCAATGACAACGTCACTGACCTACATCATTTTGACTCATTTTCTGATAATAAGGTAAATAAACAGAAACACACTTGCAGTGGTAAAGATTTTAAAGTTATACTTCTTTAGGCACGTTATTCACTCTATAAAAATCACTCTCATCATTGTTGTGTGACTTGTGACAGATTTCCTGTCATCTATACTCTTGCACGGGAATCGAACCCGGGACCTCAAGAAGTCTAGTCCAACGCCGGACTACTAGATCACAGTTTAGGCGATTTGAACATTTAGATATCTGTATCTCCGGGTCTGGGTGTTTATTCTGGTATCTATTTAAGTAATTCTATGTATTAGTATCGTTGACTAACACCCATAACACAAGCTTAAAATTTGCTTACTTTAGGGTTAGATTCAATTTGTATAACTTGTCCATGGATATTTATCTAATTATTTAATTTAATAGGTTTTGAGTTACACTTTTATAATGCATACATTTTTCACTTATCATCAATTATGAGGTCGTCAAGATAAGTGACGAGTGATTACTATTACTCAAAAACTTTTGCCCTGTGTTGGTCCGGGCTCCTTTGTAGAATAGACCATCTGCTTTCCTGTGCCAGGCAGCTCGTAAAAGGCGAGCATAGGCTCACCGTCACTAACACCGTGACATCTGACTAGGTGGTAGAGTTTCGCAGCGACTCGCCCGGATTGGTACCACCGCCTTACCTTTTCCTGCCGCCATAACGTCATGACGTGTTCCGGTTCGGAGGGTGAGGTAAACGTACTTTTGCTCGAGGCCTAACATCCCGGCCTCAGGTTGGCAACGCACCATTACCACCTTTGGTCTCTCTAGGTGACGTGAATTTCTTAACATCAGGAAATCCGTCTGCTTCTTTACCTTCCAATATCATAAAAAAAAAACTTTCTACAAAATAACCAATCAAAATCAGTTAGCTATAGGCCCTGTCATCGCGTGACACACATACCCATAAAAAACATACAGTCGAATTAATACAATAAGTCAGTTAAAAACAATTTACCCTCATAGATCCATATGACATATGCTGCATGTTGCAAAATCACTTAAAACAGTTTTTTTAAAAAACAACACTACGAAAATCGTTGCGCTTTTTTTGTTTTTACACTCACATTTGATATTCACAAATGACTGTTTAGAAACTTAGTATTTATTTATTTATAAAACAATAAATTTGTTAATTCAAATGGATTTATTCATTAAGTATATATAACTTTTACACGCTATATACTAATAACTCGGGGAATAACAAAAAATGTTTCACCATATTGAAGTTTCATATATTAACTAAGGAAACGGTGCAAATACCTGTACCTAAGTATTGAAATGTTATCTATACTGATATCTGTTATCGGAAGTAGTTGACTCAATACTTACTAATAATCTTTAAGTTCATTACTATTTTATCCTCTTTTTTATGGAAAAGACAGAGAACAAGCAGACATCTCTGATGCTAAGAGGCCAGAGACACCATAGATATCGACACCACTGCTCAAGATATGGGTTATCGTATTACAAAAATTAATTTGCCTGCTAAGAGCAGACTATCGCTCCTACGTCGAGTAACGAAGAATCTCTACTATCCCCTTAGAACAGACCTACGGTAATTCAATCAGTAAAAAATGTAATGCAGATTTCATGATGTTAAAAAGGCTGTTTAAAAAGGCTGTCTTAGATTGGTCACAAAGAAAATAATTATGTATATTATTTTATGATATTGGAAGGCAATTTAGCAGACATGGGTTTGCTAATGATAAGAAATTCACGGGGCCTAGAGACACCAAAGGTGGTAATGATGTGCTGCCAACCTAAAACCGGGTAATTAGACCTCGAGAGTAAGTTTACCGGCAAACGTATCATCCGGACCGCAACATGTCAAAGGGTATAAAATATGTAAATCCAAGCAAACAAACCAAAAATTTAAGTACTGTGTTTAGATTTTTAAAATATTTCGATTTTATGAAAAATCATTAAAAATCGTTTTGAAGCGATAAGATCGCCTTTCAGTGCCTAAAGTTAAATATCCTAATAGGTATTTTAATTAGGAGTGACTAATATTTGCATTTTTAACTATCTGTCTTATTGAACTTCGTTCCACCCCTTCAGTTTGTATGGGAAAAATTAAAACGTTGTTTTCCTAATTTCCTAGCAGTTTTTCGCTTTTTCTTATCTTTTAAACCTTCCTTTGACTTGGACAAACAACTCAAAACAAAAATCAGCCTACTCGGTTCAGCCATTCTCGAGTTTTAGCGAGATTAACGAAAAGCAATTGATTTTTATATAATACTAGCTGATCCAGCAAACTTCGTATCGCTTGACATTAATGCTTCGACAGTAGCGCAGTCTGTTGTCTCCGATGTGAAATATTCCAAAATCAACAACTACTTATTATTAAAAAAATAGTAAAAAAAAAACATTTTCAGGAGACAAAATTGTGAATCTAAACCATTCTCGAATTCTCTTGAACACACACAAAAAGTTTTATCAATATCGGTACAGTCGTTTAGAAGGAGTTCAGTGACAAACACACGAACACAAGAATTACATATAAAGATAAAATATGTCCATTAAAGCGCATTAATTTATTATTCAACATAAATTATGTAGTATAATATGTACTTTACTCATATGTCTATTTATTTTTAGATTGTAATTAAGTTATATCCTAGTGACAACAAAATAGTTTTACACGCGTTTAACATTCTAATATAATCTCTATAAAGATAAGATAGTGCAAAACAGTATGACAAATATTCCTAAATTCTAAATATACATGTATATTTGCACAGTCAATTTGATATATGTGTATCTTATCAATGTGATTCACACTATACATACTTCTGAATCACATTTTTATTTTAGCAATTTTTAAAACTTTATTATCATAATTACTATACGTTTTCTACGGATGTAATGTAGGAAAATGTAGTAATTTTCTCATTTCCATTTTCTTTTACCTCGCATACAGTGAGGCTTTGGAATTCTCCCCCCGTAGTTATCAGGAGATCTCCAAATATTGATATTTTCAAATGTATGTTAAAGCGTCACCTTCTACGTTCATTGCGATCGAGGTTGCCTTTGACTTAATTATTGCTTGTTCAAAACTCTAACATCTAAAATTAAAACAGGCTTCTGCTTTTAGAATGATTTATTTTTTTTAGTATTATATTCATTTTTGTATTTTTAAGAGCATCATTACAAAGTAATTCGCTAAATCTAGTTCCATACTCGAGGGTTGCCTGGAAAAGATCACTGACTTGGCGATGAGGCCGCCTTTGTGTATCTTATTATTTAAGTTTTTATTTGATGTATTTTGAATTTCTGTGTATTTTGTACACAATAAAGAATTCTTTATTGTGCACAAAACTACTACTACTTGATTGTATTGTACCGTAACGTATCTTTGAAACCTCTCGTACAACATGTTCATGGTCTAAGATCTGAACCTAAGTCACACGGGCTTATAATAGGATGAAAAATATTTTATAAGCTTAGTTTATTATAAATAAAATTGGTATCCCGACTTCAGGAATATGACGTATAGAATGTGCAAAAGTTGGGTTGCCTATTATTTATCTGGGTGGCCAAGTACAAGCAGGTATGTAGAATGTCGATATCGGTTAATTTTACTTGTCTGGATAGTAGGACAAAAAAGATAAAGACATGCGGTGTTTTTGTTTGATTACATTGTAATAGGGTTGTCTTAAAAAAATAAAAAATAAAGATTTTTTGTAGATAGGTAATTCAAAAGCATTTATAGGAAACCAATTTTCGACATTATTTGCTACATTCTAAATTAGTTACAAAACTAGCAGCCGTTCCCAGCTTTGTACGGTTAGCAACTTCGTTTTTAAATTACATATACTTCCTCTTGAATCACTCTATCTATTCATTAAAATCGCATCAAAATCCGTTAAGTAGCTATAAAAATCTAAGCATACAGAGTGACAGACAACGGAAAGTAACTTTGTTTTATATCATGTGCAGCCGAGAAAACTTGACATCTGCTGAACCACTTAATCCTGGCTCCTCGTCAATAAAAAAAACTGTGTCTTAATGAAATATAATATTTATCAAATTTAATTAATTACCTGCAAGCTTTGGCGAGTCACAGCAGCAATTTTTTTTATCCCTTCTATACTAGCACGGATTGAATTTTTTCGACCCATTTTGACAGGTAACCGCGCACTTTAAAATAATGTTTAGTATTTTCACTTATTTTATAGATAAATTGTAGCTAATGTTTTAAATACGATTAACACATGAAAATTAAATTGACACTACAAATTTTCACTCCATGAATTTCTATTTAGCAAGAATCCAAAAAATCCTTTTAACGTATTTCCTTTCTGCTCAAGACACACTAATATTCTCTTACTCAATGTTTTCACGTTGTAGTATTTAACGCTTACTTTTTAATAGATTTTTTATTTATGAAAATAACGTCTTTTTATGTGCGAATCCCATTCAGCTCTAAGGTGACCGTGTATATATACAATAAATTTATATTCTAATACGGAGTTATAACTAATATTCACCGACCACATGTACTGACTACATAGAAGTCACGTATCATACAGTGACTAATTTTAAGGAAAACCCTTATTCCTTTATGAAATACGTCAATTCTCCTACAGTTTTATATGGCAGTAAGTTACCATTGAAAATATAGGTTTAGTTTAATCTAACCGCAACTTATTTCAATGGCAAAGAGAAATTAAAACCTAAGTTTGAAGTAATTTTGGAAGCTAGATTTGGGTATGTCAGAAAGAGCATGAAAGTAGGATAAATGCGCTACGGAAAATCTGTGGTGTAACGCTCTCAGACCGCATTCGTAACAGTGAGATGCGCGAAAGAGTGAGATTGAAAGAAAGTGTTAGTGTTAAAAAGCGAAAGGGTATGCTCCGCTGGTTCGGTCATGTGGAAAAAATGACAGATGAAAGATTGATAAAGTACACAGTGCTAATGTGGATGGATGTAGGTACCCGGGGAGACCAAGGTTGACGTTCCACGATCAGATCAATCAGATATTATCCGAGGGTGGTGTCAAGAGTCTCCAGAACCGGCGTGTTTGTATGAAAAGGGCAATGAATGTGAAGAAAGCTAGACAGGTTCGTCAGGATCGTGAGGTCTGGCACTCGATATCTTTGCCTACCCCGTGAGGGACTTGGCGTGAAGACTATGAATGAATTTTCATTAGGAAATCCGTGTGTTTGTTTGCCTTCCAATGTCATAAAAAAAAGAATTAATTTTAATTCAAAATTTGACTATTCAATCTCGATTTAATGAACATTAAAAATTGGAATCTGATATGTCATTTTAAGTACTCTTGAACACAGAACTAGTGGATCATTAATTACTTTTAATTATTTTTAATTACTAATATTTTTCTTTTTGTTTTATTTATTTGTTCTTAAATTTTGTACATTACTAACCCTGATATGGACTATGTCTGAAATAAAATTGTTTTATTTTATTTTTGTTTTTTATTTTTTTTTTATTAACATTTAGGGTCACAAAAGATTTTACAATTTATTGTTTATAATGAAACTAGCTTCCCGCCCCGGCTTTGCATGGTTATGAAATATACATATAAACCTTCCTTATCTTTAAACAAAAACCGCATCAAAATTCGTTGCATAGTTTTAAATATTTAAGCATATAAAGGGGCATAGGGACATAGGGGGGCAACGCTGTGGGCAACACCTCGGGCATCGCTGCTGGCAACGCCATGGGCAACGCTGCGTTCAACAGCTAGTTAAAAATATTTAAGCGAGTTTTAGCATTTTACTGTTAGAAAAGTCTAGTAAAATGACATTCTACTAAATGACCAATTAGAAAATTTATAAAAAAGCGATTGCCAATACAAAATTTTAACTAAATTGAGGAGGTAAAATTCTAAGAAAAAGTGTCTTTTTCAAATAATTGGTTCCTACTCAAGTATGAGAGAGATGTAACTTTAGCAAAGAAATGACAAATTTAGCCAAAATACAAATTTACAACGTTTTATTGATATGACATGATTTTTATGCGAATTATTTTTAGGTTGTTAAAAATGATTAAACTACCACTTCGACGTTTCTAAATATCTTAATATTTAAATAAATTATTTAAAATTATCTTGAATTAAACGATCTATAAGTCTAAATGCAAATAGAAAATATGTGTCTGTTTTTAACATTTTTACAACGTATTTATTAATTTTTATGCGGTACATATACAAAAATATTTTTTTTACCAATATTGTCTGTCTGTTTGTTCGGACTAGTCTCTGAAACGGCGTAACCGATGTAGACGGGATTTTCACTGGCAGCTAGCTAATATAATAAAGAGCAACTTAGTCTACTTTGATTCAGAAAAAACCTGAATTAACTTAATCGTCTCAATGCCTTTTTATATCACGCCAACGAAGTCGCGAGCTCAACTAGTGCAAATAGATGTATACCCTAAATCACGTTTATTCTAGATCAGCAGAATTATCACCACAGGACAAGGTATAGTCTGGTAGGATCGCTACGTATAATGCTTCCACTGCGCGAAGGAAGGAATCGAACCTGATAGGTAAGTAAACATTATTCATATCAGGAGTCGGCTCTAAGGCTCCAACAATACCAGAAACTTAAACTTACTTAAATTTGGTGATATACATACCGAATAAAGTATGGATATCACCATAATGGTGTCACTAACTAATGAAATACTTATACAATATTAAAAACGTATTGAATTGTGTGTGATTCATGAATATTACATGGACACGTACAAATGGTGGTCATAATTCTTCAGTGAGCAGAGATAAACAAAATGAAATGCAAGTAATAAATACATACTTAGATGATCTTTACCGTCTATAGGCGAAAGGTTATCAATTACATCAGATGGTCGGTGTCATACCATAACAGTGGTGAAAACTATTGTTTTAAGTCTCCAATTTTTGTTTTTTTTTATTGATTCTGTGTAAATTTTATAATAATTCAACTGTATTACTCGGAATAGGTATGTGCATCTTCACGCTTCTATCTCAGAAGAAGTAGGCAGAGACTCAACCAGACCACCGACGACTAACTGAACCAACCGGGCATAATATATACGATCTCAGACAACGGTGTTTTGTTATTAGAAAATTTTAAATGTGTACATATTTTTATTTTCGTTGTCCGACCCACAAATCAAACTCGGGACCTCATTAATAGTCATGTCTATCGCCGGATCGCTAGGCTATTCATAGAAATTTTTGTGTGTAGAGAATCCCTTTTCACGTTATACAACAGCTTTAATTATTACATTTAATTATCTTCACTTCAATAAGTATAATACATAAATACTCATACCTTTGCTTGTATGTACTATTTCTGAATACAAGAAGATTTTTTTTTGTAATACACAAATGTGAAAGTATACACACGAAGCTAACACATTATTAGTTCATATGATTTGGAACTGGAACAGAAACAAGAACTGGATACTGAAAGCTAAAGTTTTCAGTTTGACTTGCACATAATCAGTTTGGTTGGATCATATGTAATATAGGTAAATAGCAAATCCAAAAAGATTAAGAAGAAAAGATCACTAGAGTTATAGCGTAATCACAGTCGACAAAAAGAAATGTCCAACCAGTGTATATTGGCAGCAAATTACGGAAAAGATTTACAAGGTCGGTATCTTTACTCCCATATCCCCAAAGGGGTAGGCAGAATTACAATCAGGGCATCCACGACTAGCCGAAGCTACTAAGTTCCATTTTCAATTCCGAACAACATATTTTTTGTTACTTTTTGTTCCCCGACCCGGGATTCGAATCCGGTACCTCATGCAGTCAAGTCAAACAACTGAACCGCTAGACCACAGAGGCGATTTACAAGGTAATTTAATATAGTTGATTAGTGTTGGCTTTTTCCATACTATGATGTGCTGTAGCGATCACATCTGACGTACCCATTGCCTGCCAGGAAATTACTCTAGTAACATAATGTTAGTGGATAATTCCACCACAACAATCAGCATAAATGCTAGATTCTGACTAAATGAACGCAATGTATATTCTATCATGAAATCATCAGGTTTTTTATGATAATGGAAGGCAAAGAAGCAGATGGATTTCCTGATGTAATGGTGCGTTGCCAACCTGAGGTCGGTATGTCAGGCTTCGAGTAAAAGTAAGTTTACCGGCTACCTTACCCTCCGAACCGGAACACGTCAATGGAACATTTTAGTTTCTTTTTGTTTATAGTCATTATTTAATTTCTTGCTGCTTTATTTCAGCATGAACCCATCCAAACCAGTACCTTCGGAAGTATAATTCAAGTTGTTCTATGATAATTCTCCAGCCATTCAAATCCCTATCTTCAAATCTCTCCGCACCTTCCAATAAATTAACCAAACAAATACCAATGATAAATGCTGCTGTTTATTATCATAAACATGGCCAATTTATTATCAATTTAAGTGATAATAATGATTTCATATTTTTTTGAGAAAGAAAAAATTATGTTTGTACCAAGTTTATGATATGGGAAGGCAAAGAAGCAGACATTCATATTCATTTCAGAAAAAAATCATACAAAAAAAGGTATTTAATACATTAAAAGTTTTATTATAATGCATTATTTAGTTAAATAAAGTTTATTTAATATTTAATAAAAACTAAAATGTTATCTATAGCTAACTTCATCATGTCGGTTTTTCGTGACGGTGTGCGCGCACATCGTAAAAATTTACCCTCATCATTTTTTCCTAACGCCCTAAAAGAAGTATAACTTCAAAAAACAATATTCAAATTTACCACAGGACAATGTATGTAGATTAGCTAGTTAGTAGATAAAACACAAACATAACGCAGGGATTGCTGCGCAGCGTTAAGACCGCTTTTATGTATCTTACGTTACGTAGTTAATGGTTTTTGCGTTATAAAGGCTATTTCAAATGTCATCTATAATAATCTTTATATTTTAAAACGATTCCCCGTTTCGCGTCTTGTGCTGAACGGATGAACCAATCTGCTAATTCTTTTTTAATTATGTTGGTCATTATCAGAAGATGGTTCTAAAAAAAATAAAAACCGGAGAAATAGGGGAAAATGGGAAAAAAATCTTTGGCTCATATAAACTGTTGCTAGCTGTTACGAAGTTCATAGGGTTGACTAGTTAACTACATTAATTAAAATCAGGAAAATGAAAAGCATAGACCAAATTTAAAACTTTTTACAATTAATAGTAACAAAGTATTCTTTGAGTAGTTATTATTTTCTGTCAAATTATCAGTTAATTTAGTTTTAATGAAAAAGTGATTACTTATAGGTATACCGACGATAGACAGTAAGAAGATAATATGTACCTACTAGCATTAGGTTAACATTTGTTTAGACAGCTACAGTAACTTTGTGCACTATCATATTATGCTAACTTCTGACGGGAAAAAATGTGTTTATACGTTTGACGTGTCTGCGTGTAAACCTATTTCGATAAGGACTTTGGAGTTTGAAAGTGGTAAAATTAAGTGATATTAGACAAAATATGTAGTGTTGATAATTACAACTTTTTTATTAACTTGGCAGGCAGGTAAGTATGTTTTTCCGGGTGGAATCCCTGAAGTTGAGTTTGATCAAGTTCAACAACTTTGAAATTGCATGCATGAGTGAATTTAATGACAATGCAATATATTAATTATGACATGGCTCTAATATTATGACGGAACCGGAAGGTGGGGAAGGTTTTTTCTATATAAATGTTTTCTATATAAAAATAATTCTATAAAATATGTTTGATAAATTTTCACACAGCCAAATTTTCAACTTTCCAGTTCTGCTCTTCGGCATTTCAATAGCTTCATTTTAGTTTAACGCCATCTAGCGTCGAATAGTTATAATAAGTTTCAACAAATCAATTTCAACTAAAACGCATATAAATCATTGCCCGCCAATATTATCTATAATTAATTAGCAACGAACGGGAAACCTATTTATACCTACTGTCTGATTTATCTGTTTGTTTCTTAGCTCTGACGACATAAACAATATGTACTCAAGGTCTTAATAGTGTTAGAGGGTATATAATATTTAACAAAAAAAAAGCATCTTCACGCCCATATCCCCGACGAGGTAGGCAGAGTCACAACCAGGGCATCCACGACTAGCCGAAGACACTAAATCCCACAATGTGATAGGTGAAAAACCTGTCGCCAACTGGGCACATTTCCAATCCCGAGCAACTTTTTTTATTAGAAAACAATTTTATTTTTATTGCCCGACCCGAGCCCTCATGCGGTCAAGTCCAACAACTGAAGCACTAGGCCACAGATGCATAATATTATATATATAGGTTTTTTTCATTTTTTTTCATCAAGATTATCCCTCTTTTTATTTAAACAAGTAGCCGTCCCGGCGAACGCAACGCTTCACTTTAAAAAGTACTAAAAGTTTGTATAGATAAAAGCATTATTTTTCTCATATTCTCTGCAATTTCCCAGTTTTTCTCTGCTTATAATGCCTCTCCTGACAATAATCAACACAACAAAAGAAGAATAAGTAAAATTGGTCCATTCATTCAAGCGTGATACAATGACACACGAAATGGGAATCAGTTTTTTTATAAAAACTAGCCGACCAGCCGAACTTCGTATTGCTTCACATTAAACACTACCAACAGTTTGTATGAAAAACTGTACTATTTTTCACATTTTTCCTGCATTGTTCTCTATTTTTCTTCTTATAGGAATCTTTTTTGACCGCCTCGTTGGTCGAGTGGCTAGGTTACACGCCTACCACAATGACTAACCGCGAGGCTCTGGTTTAATTCCCGACAGGGGCAGTTATTTGTGTGATGAATCAAAATCAGAATAATCTTTATCTAACACTGAGAAGATCCGGCGAAAGAAACTCAGCGGGCTTGTCTTTTTTCAATGGTAATATTTACAATATAAACTAGATTAAAAATACAAATTACAATCTGATTTTAACTTTAATTAATATTTAGGTGTCTGCGTTTCTAGATCTGGGTATTCACTAAATTTATTCTGGTATCTATTTAAGCATTACTATCGTTGACTAACATCCATAACACAAGCATACAATTTGCTTACTTTGGGGTTAGATTTAATGTGTGTATCTTGTCCAGAAATATTTATTTTTATTTTACTGATAATAACCAACACAAAAGATAATCCAAAATTTTCCCAAATTGGTCATATACTAGGTTACACACATATAATTCGTACAGGTGGGAAACTTCTAATTCTTGTTCTATGTTCTTCTTCTTGTTGAAAAAACAAACCGCATTAAAATCCGTTGCGTAGATTTTAAGGTCTAACGATATTTATGTACAGACAGTGGAAAGCGACTTTATTACATATAAAGTGTGTGTAACACTATAATACCAGTGATGTTATATATTGACCGCCTCGTTGGTCGAGTGGCTAGCGTACACGCCTAACTACATCGAACAACCGCGAGACTCGGGTTCGATTCCCGACGGGGGCAGGCATTTGTGTGATGAACATTTACATGTCTGCAGTTCCGGGTCTGGGTGTTTATTAAATTTATTCTGGTATCTATTTAAGTATTTCTATGTATTAGAATCGTTGACTAGCACCCATAACACAAGCATATTATATAATTTGCTTACTTTGGGGTTAGATTCAATATGTGTAACTTGTCCAGAGATATTTATTTATTTATTTATGTAGTGATGTCGGTTACAAGTTAAGTTAGTGTACAACTTTTAGTATATATATATTATAGTATATATAAGTTCCCCGTGTTGGTCCGGGCTTCTTTGCAGATTAGACAATCTGCCTTCCTGCCAGGCAGCTCGTAAAAGACGAGCTTAGGCTTAACGTCACTAACACCGTGACATCCTATTAGGCGGTAGAGTATTGCAGCAACTTGCCCGGATTTGTACCACCGCCTTACCCATTCCTGCCGCCATAACGTCCAACGTTTGTCGTTGACGTGTTCCGGTTCGGAGGGTAAGGTAGCCGGTAAACTTACTTTTGCTCGAGGCCTAACAGAGTTTGGACTCAGGTTGGCAACGTTGGTAATGGTGTTACCACCTTTGGTGTCTCTAGGCGGCGTGAATTTCTTACCATCAGGAAATCCGTCTGCTTGTTTGTCTTCCATTATTATTAAAAAAATAAGTACTTATTCGTGACTTGGTTGAGTTCGTGGTCAAGTTGGAGCGGGTGTTAACGCAAACGAGACCGGTGTGATCAGCCATGCGTCATCGTCTCGTCAGACTGAATATCAGATGAGTATCAGATGTTTGTGAGAATTTCCGACCGGTTTTCTAATTCCTAGATTACTTGGTAGAGGAAAAGTATTACAAACTTTTAACTGCCATGCATAGTTTGTTTTTTTTTTGTTATACAAAATAATCGAGCAACAAAAAAATTAGAAATGCATATTTTCAATTTTCTAACAAAAATAACATTGCCCGGGATTGGATATGAGGCGGTTGGCGATAGGTTTGCCACCTATCATATTGTGAGACTTAGTGTCCTCGGCTAGTCGTGACTGCTTTGGTTGCTGCTACTCTTACTGAGATATGGGCATGAAGATACTTACTTTATAAGAAAAATCAGTTTTTAAATGGTAAAAAAGATACGTTAACTATAAATGTAAGAAATGTTTCACAAAAAAAATCTTCACGCTAGTGTCTTCGAAGATGTAGGTAAAGGTACAACTGGGACACCCAAAACTAGCCAAAGATACTAAGATCTGATTTCACCGATCAAATTAAAAATAGAGTTTAGTAAAACTATGTTCAGCGCAAACTAGTTCAATTAACAATAATAATGTTGGCAATCATGAATGTATCCAGTGTATTATCTGTCTTATTATACTAAATTATATCATGTTGGCAATCATGAATGTATCGAGTGTATTACTTATGATATTAAATTATATCATGTTGTCTTAGTTGCACATCGGATTGTATTTATTAATCAAGTATTTATTTTAGCTGTTATTTAAACCATTTGTTTTTGACATATAGTAATTGCCGGTACTGATATTGTTAATTTAATTATCTGAATATCCGCTTGAATGTCATGTTGACCGCTAAAAGAAGTATTGATGTCGACTAAAAAACTTTATAAATAGTTTCGTTGTGGCAGTATGGCCACAGTCGTCGTACAATTTTGAATCAGTAAATATATTTGAAGATATAAGCAAGATTTGTTTTATTGAAAGACCTCAACAATAATTATAATCACGTTTTCTATAATTTGAAAATTAACTCTATTCATAGCCCCTGAGATTTTGGTTACTTTGTTACTTATAATGTAAAATAGCTTAAAAATAAAATATTTACTATAACCAAAATTTCTTTGATAGTAAAAGGACATGATTGACAAGAGTTTTGGTTGATGATGTAGTGTTGGAGCAAGTGAATGAAATTGTGTATCTTGGTTGTGCTTTTAGCAGGGATGGAAGGTACACCGCGGATGTAGAGAAGAGAGTGAGTGCAGTAAACAGTGTGAATGGAGCATTAGGTAAGCTATTTCAAAGTGAGGTTTTAATTCAAAAAGCTAGACTCGCTTTGAATAATTCTGTACTTATCCTAACTTTATTGCATGGAAGCGAGATTGGGTATGTCAGAAAAATCATGAAAGTAGGATAAATGCAATCGAAATGTGAGTGCTACGGAAAATCTGTGGTGTAACGCTCGCTGACCGCATTCGTAAAAGTGAGCTCCGAGAGAGAGTGGGATTGAAAGAAAGTGTTACTTTAGTGTTTACAGTTTCTTAATCGTGTTTAAATGGTATAGAGTGACAATCAAACGGACATATTTCCTAATATTTGGAAATACATAAAAAAATACGCGATATCACAAGTGAGTCAGTTATCATCTTAGCCTTACTTCGTAGGACTACCGCTGGTAGAATATAACAAAACTTTGGTAAGATCCCTCTTACCTCTTACTTACTTACTCTTATCCAAACGTTGGATAAATGAAAAAGGTTGGCAACGCACTATTAGCACCTTTGGTGTCTCTAGGCGGCGTGAATTTCTTACCATTAGGAAATCTGTCTGCTTGTTTGCCTTCCATCATCTTAAAAAAACAAGCACGAGACAAGGTATTGAAGATTTGAAACGAAAGAACGGTTGAAAAAAACGGTACCAAACCTAGATCCAAATCTAGAACCAATCAAAACCTACTGCACAGAGTTCTACCTAGTAGTAGGTAGGTAGCTGAATTGAGAAACTATGTTTAAACACGTGATTCATTCCTTATCAGAACACGCATGTTTTACGTATGCAAATGGCGCCACATGATGATATGGCTGGAACGTGAGAAGGCTGTGGTTTTACAACTTCTTGGATTTCATCATAATGAGCCCAGTATAGTTACGTCAATTACAACTATGAGTAAATAAGTATCCTCACGCATGTATCCCAGACTTGTTGGGCAGAGGTAATAATAATAATAAATATTCCCGGACAAGTTACACAAATTGAATCAATACAAAAGTAAGCAAATTATATGCTTGTATTATGAGTGTTAGTCAACGATACTAATACATAGAAATATTTAAATAGATACCATAATAAATTAATTAAACTCTCATACACGGAAATGCAGATGCATCTAAATGTTTATCACACAAATTCCTGCCCCCGTCGGGAATCGAAAGCGATCCTCGCGTTTGATCGGTGTAGGCGTGTACGCTAGCCACTCGACCAACGAGGCAGTCAAAGATGTATAATCAAGGTGCCATGATTAGCCAAAGATACTTTTATCCCCGTGTTTGTCTGGGTTCCTTTGTAGAATAGACCATTTGCCTTCCTGCCAGGCAGCTTGTAAAAGGCGAATATTGGCTTACCGTCACTAATACCGTGACATGCTACTAGGAGGTAGAATTTTGTAACAACTCGCCCGGATTGGTACTCGTTCCACCGCCTTATCTATTTGAATATTATGTATCGTGTAATTTTTCAAAGCCACCAAAACTAACTTAATGACTTTTAGTTACGGATATCACCGCACCTCTATGGTCTAGCGGTCCAGGTGTTGGACTTGACTTTATGACATCCCGGGTTTATTCCCGGATCGGGCAACAAAAGGAAATTATGGTTTTTCCAATTTTCTAATAAAAAAATGTTGCTCGGGATTGGATGTGGGACCGGTTTGGCGGCTTGCCACCTATCATACAGTGGGACTTATGCCCGATTTCACCAAGAGCCCTTATACTTTAGGGGACCTTTTAACGTTACTTACGGGACTGTTTCAATACAAAACCGTCCCCTAAAACACGTTAAAAGGTCCCCTAAATATAGGGGCTCTTGGTGAAATCGGGCATTAGTGTCTTCGGCTAATCGGAGGTACCCTGGTTATGCCTCTGCCAACCCCTCCGGGGATATGGGCGTGAAGATACTTTGAATTGTAGTTAACGCCGTGATACATGATACATGATGTACGAACAAACCGCCGAATATACGGATGTTTTGTCACTGATACCATATCTGGCAACCTTTGGTATAACATATAGTTATTAATACATACTTTACCACAGCTGACCACATTTAATTTTATGACATATGACATATTATGTGTTGTGTCATGTGGTTTCAATATCATTACAATAGAATGGGGTTTTCCTTTTAGATATACATACGCTTTGTATTATAGCAAAGGATATAAGGGAGCGCCCCATAATTACGTGAGGGGGTTTTGAGCCTCCTTCTTCTTTCACCTCGGCGAGTTTTTTTGTATAGTATTGGAAGGCAAACAAGCAGACGGATTTCCTGATGGTAAGAAATTCACACCGCCTAGAGACACCAAAGGTGGTAATGGTGCGTTGCCAACCTGAGACCGGCATGTTAGGCCTCGAGCAAAAGTAAGTTTACCAGCTACCTCACCCTCCGAACCGGCAGGCAATGGCGGCAGGAATAGCTAAGGCGGTGGTACCAATCTCGGTGAGTCGCTGCGAAACTCTACCACCTATGTCTCGAAATTGGCTTAACATCCTCCCCTACTCTCACATCTTCCGCGAAACCTTTTTAAAAGTGTAAATCTCAATATTTTTTTTAAATAAAATAATGGTTAACATTTTTTTAAACTCTTATTGAAAAATACTAAGATTATAAAAAAAGTAGACTATAACCAAAGTGAACTTTGCTGCGTTTTCAAAATGTCTAAGCATATTGTGTAAAATTTGGCCATATTTAGAGAACTTAATTTAAAAAAGATGAGAAAATTCACTCATTTTCCTTCATTTTAGTCATTACTGAAACTATTTCTCGACACCAAACACAGTAATGGTGCGTTGTCAATACTTAAATAGGTACTTAGGTACTCCAAAGTTTCTTTTGACATTATAGTATGTACTAGAATGCAATAAAAACTATACTCTCCATTTAAACCTTGGAGTACGTCTATATTTATTAATAAGATGGCGTGTGTATTAGGTATATACAACCGATTACCCTATCCCCCAAAGCGGAACACAATAATTACGTGCAATTGACGTCATTTGTAGAGATGTAATAGATTAAGGCACCGAGTCATGCGTAACTATATGAAGTATGGACGTTTATTTAATATATGTTGGTATATATTGATATAGTATATACCTTTTGCTTACACCCATATAACAAGCAAATAGTTTTATTATTTTAGGTTTAAATTAAAGTACCGTGAGATTTTAGCGAAAAATGAAAATTAAGGGCAATTTCGATTTGAGTTCACATTTTTCCTATTTCTGAGTTTGTCTCTTTATGTCTGAATGACTACATTGATGGAATGATCCAGTAAGTACTTTCATACCCATATTCCCGAAGTGGTAGGCAGAGGCACAAACAAGGCACCCGCGGCTAGCCGAATACATTTAGTCCGTCAATGTGATAGGTGGCAAGTCTGTCGCCAACCGGACACATACCTAATCCCGGGCAACGTTATTTTTATTAGAAAATTGAAAATATGCATTTTATATTTTTTTGTTGCCCGACCCGGGATCGAACCTAGAACCTCAAGCCAAATTCAACGTCAGACCGCTTGACCACAGAGGCAATTCTACTTATTGTAGTTAATATATTTTTTTATTAGATAACAGTAAATGATAATAATCTATTTAAAGGAAATTATTTAAATTTTATTTATGAAATAATTAAAAACATTTGTTTGTGATGTTTGCAAAATTTCGTAACAATGTGATTACCTAATTGTAAATTGGGTAATCCAACTAATATTATAAATGTGAATGTTTGTATATTTGTTTATTACTTCTTCACGCAAAACCTGCTGAACCGGTTTTCATGATATTTGGTACACTTATAGAGGGTAACTAAGATTAACACACATGATGTTTATGGGGTTTCTGTGAGACCTCTAACCTCGCGAGCAAAGATGCGGGCAACAGCTAGTTTATAATGACCTCATTTTTTGCAATTACTCTTATGTAATATTTGTAATAAGTACATAATATGATTGCTGATGTTTTTCACGTAAATAACACTGTTTACATAAACAAATCAGGAAAAACTACTACAGGAATATCCACTTGCGTGAAAGAGTCACGTAGCTTTACCCCACTGTGCTAAGAAGAAAGGAAAGTAATGATTTAAAGGTATGCAGCGACTTAAAAACACACGACTCTCCAGATGGTGAGAGATAACCGTAGTCTAAGGATACCATAAATGTTATGGGTGCGTCATTGTCCTGTAACTGAGGTGTTAAGCATAATGAGCAAGTCTACTGGCTACCTTGCCAGTCTCCTGGCCGAAATTTCTAAGGCTTGTTATCTCAGTTTATTGTGTCATTGTAGTGTTCCATCCAAGATATGGATCGTAAGATAGCAACGCACCAGATATATTTATGTTGTTGGTGGCGGTTATCTCTTAACATAAGAAGAGCCGTCTGTTCGCTATCATGTAACATGACATCTAGTTTTTAATGAATTTTCTATACTTAATATTATAAATGTTTAAGTCTATCAGTCTGTATGTTACTGTTTCATAGCTAAATTGCTGTATTAATTTCGATAATATTAATAGACTGAGATCAAATACAGACAACTACTTTTTCTAAAAAAATTAACTAAACCTACTACAATAGGGATCAAATCTAAAAATTGTTTGCTATTATTTGAAAAAGAATGATCAAACCACGGTGTGGTACCTAATAAAATTAAGTTAAAAATTTAAAAAACCCCGAACATTAGAACTTAATTTCTCTTTAAAAGTAAAAAGCGGTTAATCTCCCCACTTTCACCCCCACAACTTTTAAAGGGCTCAACCGATTTTCATCAAACATATATAAGAACACTCGCACGTATGTTACCTTTAATTATATTAATATACGTTATGCCTTTAATACAAAAAAAAATCAAATCACTGTATCCGTTCGGGAGTTATGACGCCACAGACAGACACACAGGCAGACAGTCACGTCAAACTTATAACACCCCTCTTTTTGCGTCAGGGGTTAATAAAATAGTTGGAGTTGGTTTTTGCATTTTTCTTTAACCGTCATAATTGCTTGGCATTTACCACGTGACCATATGTAGGTGGTAGCATGCAGCAACGATTTGTCACTGCAAGGTCTTTGTTTCGCCACCGTCATATGCTAGGTAAAGATCGAGCAAAGAAAAGTAAATTGTTTTTTTTTCTTTCATTAGCTTAGTCCCCAAAAGAGTACTTTCGTGTTCATTTGTTTGACTTTAATAAAGCTTTAAATATGTAACCCATCGTACCTGCATGTCTTTTTTAGATCTTATTTTTCTTTCATTGCCTCTGTGGTCTAGCGGTCCAGCGTTGGACTTGACTTCTTAAAATCTGAGTTCTGATTAAGATTACATAGGTTGGCGATAGGCTTACCACCTACCACAATATGGGACTTAGTGGCTTCGGCTAGTCGAGGGTGCCTTAATTATACCTCTGCCTACGTCTTTGAGGATATGGGTGTGAAGATATTTTTTTAGATAGTAGAATAATAGGTAAACCATTAAACTTATATTAGTCGTCTTATTTAATAAGCTTAGACTAATGTATGCCAAGATTTAAGTCGACAGTGTAACGAAAATGTGTACCCAACCTCAATTTGTCTATGTACCGTGTTGCCGTTGCCGTTGTCGTTGCCGTGCTCTGGTTCGGAGGGTAAGGTAGCCGGTAAACTTACTTTTGCTCAAGGCCTAACAATTCGGCCTCAGGTTGGTAACTTACCTACCCTTACCATCTTTGGGCGCAGCATATTTTTAACCATCATAAATATATAAGTATATATTACCGACAAAATATATAAAATAACAAAATATTACGATAACAAAGAAATACTAAGCACTGACAAAAATTAGATAACACGACACCTGCTTCAATGTTTTTGTTATTAGATAATGTTTTAAATAGATAAGAAGTAATTAAAGGAATATATTCAATAGATAACCTGTCATAATTTAAATTTTATTAAAATAATTTTATCCAGCTGTGTAACTTTCACTTAAAAAACAATATCCAGAGTAAACAAAACTTCCTTTTCGTGTTGGTCCTGGTACTCTATGTAGAGTAGGCCTGTCGGGCAGCAAATAAGAGGCGAGCATAGGTTAAATGGGGCATTAACAACAAGGCTACTGGATGAGTGCTATGAAGCTTCTTACCCGGGTCGTAACAACCCGGTCGGACGCAGCTTGTCTACCGCCTTACCTATTCCTGCCCTTAAAGCGATCATATTACGTTCCGGTTTAAAAAGTAAGATATCCGGTTTGTCCAACGTGTCTGACGTTGGCCCATATTTGTTTTGTCCTTTTCCATTAATGATAATTAAGACTATTTCACATCTTTTAGAGAATTTAAAGGCAAATAAACATACGAGTTTTGTGATGATAAGAAATACTTGTAGCGATATTAATTTTGCATTTCCAGCCTGAAGATAGGATACGTAGCTTCCTGCGTAAGTAAGCAAATTTACCGGTAAACCAAGTCTACCCTCCAAATCACATTAGTAAGAATTGACTTTACGAAGGAAGGAAGGAAGTCAGAAAGTGGTACCAATCCAGGATAATTGTAGTACGATATCAACACCCAGTTTGACTAAATAAACTTGTTGACTAATCCAGGAATAAAAAAACAACATTATTTGAATAGCAGACGATGATGTCATCACATTCCTAAGTCAAAATTTCGTGAATTTTGATAATTATGTTTTCTAAACTTTTATTAAAATCAATTAAAATTTTGAAATAGATGTTGGATTATAAGGACCAAGAAACAGCTTATAATTGAATAAGATTAATTTTTGTCTATTTGTTTGTTAGGTACGTACCTACTTGGTTGCACTAAAATTCCGATTCGGATAAAAATCTTTTAGATTTAGTGGTTCATGTGATGACTTAAAAATATGATCGAAACGTACGTAACATAAAAAGTATGTTTCATCAAAGTTTTTGTTTTTATTACTTCATCAAGTGAAAGTAGATGTTGCCATAAATAATTCATTTTTCAATACGCATGAAGTTATGAACACACTGACTTCAAATTACATTTTAATTTTACAAACAATCGGCGAACTGTCGCCTAAATGATCACAATACTGAAGTTCATCTTAATATGATTGTATTAGGTTAAATATCCATTAGGTATTTCCTGTGTATACGTAACATAAGTCTGAGGATATTAACATTTTTAATAATGTAAAAATAACTAACATGTAACTAGATTTAAATACAAATAAAAACAATTACCGTATCCAATGAACATTGCGAACTCATATTCACCGTAAACACCTCAGTGCTCTCCGTCGGTGATATCCTATTTGTGACACAATCTAAGGCACCCATTTCTAACACTTACGTCTCAGTTAATCTAAAGATAACTTATCAAAAAATAAATTCAATGATCACTTGAAAACTTGCTCTCCTTCGCGATATTGTAAAACAACTGGCAGCAACATGACAGTTGGCTGCGCGTGCGCATTGCGACATTAACATTGATATTCTAGATGTGGCTGTGTCGTGATGAATTTTAAAGAGCTAGTGAGTCATTAAGTTATACTTGGGTAATTTTTTCAAGCGGGAAAAAGTCTAGTATGTGAATTTTATACCGGTTATAGTGACATTCATAGGTGGAGATCGTCTCAGCTAAAATTACGTGCATCAATACTTAATTGCTTTATATAGATGTGTTAGTGCTAATATTAATAACGACATCTTGTCTGTGTGCGACTTGCGAGTGTCAATCGTTTCAAAATTTACAGTCTGTGTTCTAGAGGTTGAGTTGTTGGACTTGACTGCATTAGATTCCGAGTTCGAATCCCGGGTCGGGCAACAAAAATAAAATTGGGTTTTTCCAATTTTCTAATAACAAAAAACTTCGCTCGGGATTGGATACGTGCCCGGTTGGCGATAGGTTTGCCACCTATCACATTGTGGGACTTAGTGTTTTGGGCTAGTCGTGGGTGCCCTGGTTGTGCCTCTGCCTACTTCTTCGGGGATATGGAATATACTTACTTCGTGAAGATACTTACTTTCTTAAATTTGAACTTGTTCCTTGATGTTCAACTAAATATAGGAATAAGTATCGTTTTAATTTTAAGCTATGTCAAGAATTTTGAATTTGAAGCTTGCAAATCTAAGCAAACGGAAGGAGTTTTGGGTAATAAATATTTGCTGGTTTGGCCATTAACTACTGCAATATTAGGCTAATTCTAATCAAATTTTCATTGATTAAATGATTCAATTTTCCAATTTTGAAATAATTATTCATTTTTCAACAAATAAAATAGTATTTTAAGCTTATGTTAGGATACCATAAAGAAACACATTTTCTTTTTTTAATATAGTAAGACTAGCTAAGATGGCTGAAGCTGTCTTGTCTTTATTACGAATTTTTTTATTAAGAACATTCTATTGACAATAACTAACACAAAAAAAGATTTAGCGAAATCGGCCCACCCGTTCGTACGTGACGCAATGAGCAAAGGAAATAGGGATGTTTCTTTTTTTAAGTATAAATTAACTGTAAAAGTTCAGAATTACACTAAACAAAGACATAAAGAAGTATAGAAACGGCTTCCATATTGGTCTACTATTCGAACCTTCGTTGTTCGAATTTTATCCTGACTTAAAGTTTAAGACGTAAAGAAAATACAGAAGCTGGGTTGCCTGTTACTTACTTTGGTTGTCAGATATAAACAGGTATGTCGGTTCCAGTTACTTTCGACATTGGATAATATGAAAAAAAATATCTCAATATATGCGCTGTTTTATTGCAAACACTTGTATAAGGTTAACTGTAAAAAAATCATAAAGAAAAAAGTTTTTTTAAGTCACTGAAAATATCTTGTCCAGGTTTTTTTGCAGCCCATTTTTAGTATAATTTCTGATATTATACTAAATTTATAATAAAATATCGTTAATTTTGCTATCAACTCGGTGTAGGTCGTTCTAGGTTCGGATCGTCTACTATATTACTTAACTATAGTAAGTATTTTATACAGGAAGCAAAAACGTAGATTTCAAGTCACTTCCATTGCATGTATATCTTCGACCCCATGTCTATCCGCGTATGAATCATACACGTGAGCCTTTAGAATGTTAATATAAAGCCCAACTGGTCTGTCCGTTTGTGGGTCACACACTTTTGTTAATTGTTTCGACTGCTAACAGTTATGGGAGACCATTAAATATTGGTTACTGCCATTAATAAGTTCTCAAAAAAATTTCATTCAATTTTTTGTGATAAAACAGTGAATTAGCACACGGCTTTTCTGATAGTAAGAAACAACATGGCCTAAAGACACCATAGATGTTATAGGTACGTCGCTGACCTATGGTGTTATGCCCGCACAATAGCTACTTTCCGGAACAGAACATGACACAGTTAGTAAGGTGGCTGGGATAGGTAAGGCGGTGGATCCCTACCCTTGCAAGTTGCTGCATAGCACTCTACCACCAGTGGTCTTGTTAGTAATATCTCGTATAGCCTATGCTCGTATCTTATAAGCTGCCAGACAGGATGGCAGATCGTCTAATCTACAAAAGGGGCCCAGACCAACTCGTGAAGAACCGAGGAGACCAACACCTATTTTTTAAGGTCGGCATATCACGTCAAAACAGCTGAACCACTTTTAATCAACTTTATCGCAAAATTAGATAAGACATTCAAGGACAGAAACTTTTATCGTAATAAAATGAGTGCTTACGGAAGAGCGTAGGAACTATAAACAAAAAGAACTGCAGGCAATAGCTAGTGCAGCCTTTCCCAAAGTAGGCGATAACACCCCCTTTTGGGCACTGAAAGCAGCTGAAAAAAGCTGAAAGCTGATAGGGGGCAGTAAGGAAACCTAAAAAATTGGTTTTATTGAAATCCAGGCGAGACAAATATGTTACTTTTGAGGTTTATGATGAGAAAAAATTGTTAGGGGAGCGCTTCAAAATTGCTAATTTTCAAAGTGGGCGTTACATGAAATAAGTTTGGGAACCTCTGACCTAGTGCAATATAATATGTGAGTTTCGTTTAATCCACAATACTTTCTAGATGCTTGAACAGAATTTGGTGTAATAGGCATCGTGTTTAGATTACATAAAATACCGCAAAGTTGTAATAACTCCATTACCTTATAATAAAACTAAACTAATTGTTAAAAAAAAAGAAATATAAATTATTGATATTTCTGTCTTTTTAATTAATATAGGAAATAGTATTACCTCGTGTTAGTTAAAATTAAATTTATATAAAATTTATATAATATTAAATAAAATAATATTAAATATCATTATCGTATTCGTGTAGGGGACCTGGTTAATTTATTATCTGGGTGAATGGGTGAAAACTTCTAAACTCGCGGCAGGCCAAAAAGCATTCTGATCGAAAATTAGCAAGAATAAGACGGCGCAGGGTGCTTGCGCGAATGTTCGTGTTGTCATGTTGGTGTACAATAGCGCAGTAAATGAATATTGTATTCTGTCACATAAATAATAGTACTTTCATACTGATAATTAAAGCAATTCGTGCAAAATTCTTACCTAACCATTCCAAAATATCAAAAATGCACAACGTTAATATTTAAGTTTTCACTTCTGCCGGCGCTCCCGGAGTACAATTGTTTTTACAACCAGAATTTTCTTACATGTTATCAGAAAAATGCTACGGATTTAGCAATAAACGCGTAACAGTAAATAGACAAACAAACAGATGCAAATATTAATATTTATGTAGGTATAGATAAGCATATCTATATCCAGTTAAAAGGCCATCTACTTATCTTTAAACATTTAATAAAACTGCTAAAAACTCTTTTAATTATTTCATACCACGTCGCAATTTGTTAATTATTTTTTTCGAATACACACACTAATTTCATCAACATCCCACTAGCGGTTTTAAGCTATATACTAATATTATAAAACTTTTGAACGCGCTAATCTCAGGAAGTACTG
The DNA here is from genome assembly GCA_002245505.1 of Calephelis nemesis. NCBI lineage: Eukaryota > Metazoa > Arthropoda > Insecta > Lepidoptera > Riodinidae > Calephelis > Calephelis nemesis. The sequence goes on along the minus strand of NJDD01000667.1, from coordinate 178,371 downwards.
GTCCTTTAGGTAGTTTGAAAAATTCTTTCAATGTTAGGTAGTTTTTTTTCGAGGAAGGCTATTAACATAAAAATATCGTTATGCTAAGACCAAAAAAGCGGAGTACAACTGAAGAAAGTTTAAAATTGGAGGATTTTTTTCTATTAAGAGCTTCCGCTGCGTGCTCGGTAAACGGTTATAGTTTTACAAAATTATCATGTATGACTAACGTGACCATTTATTTTATAAGTCAGAACGGGACGCCTGCGGAAATATATAATGAAAATAAAAGTTTGTAGTGTTTATTTTTTTTATTATTTATTATAGAAGATAGAATAAGAATAACA
>NJDD01000667.1:159910-178021 GCA_002245505.1 Calephelis nemesis | reverse complement strand
GTCGTATTTTTGTATTTATTGGCGGAACAAAGTTTCAAAATATCGGTTCTTGTTTTTAGATAAATGTGAAACTGAGTGCATGATTTATATATTTTTCTTCGTTATCAACGTGACTTTCACAACTGCGACACTCAACTGTGTTTTATCACTTGTCCATATTTTGTTCATTTGAGAAAAAACCATTTCGGCGGGAGCGATAATTCCACGCAAAACGGAAAACTGGACTATATCGACCTCGCTGGGGACACCGGGATAGACACTCTGAAAACGGGACTGTCCCGTTCAGCAAGGGACGTATGGTCACGTTATGTATGACAGAATTGATCCCCTATAGAAGTTCTAAAAATAAGTTCGGGGCAGCATATTTCCATCTTCTAAGGTTAGCTGACTGTAAAGTTTATTTAATGCTAACCTAATTTGTTTATATATGTATATTATATTGATGCGTTATTTGCGAAGGAGTTTTTATGAGCATGATAATATAATCCTTATCCATATATTAATACGTGATGCCAAAACTTTTTACGAAAACTGCGCAGACGCAGGAGCATAAAATTTGGCACACTTATCGTTTATGTGTAGGAGAAGTGCATAACGCTAATATTTTTTAATAATAATTCTTATAAAGTACATTAAATCAATAAATAAAACATTACCCACACCACCATGCATTTGACACACACAAATAAATATATTGATGATAACGATAAAAGATCACAGATGGCGCACTAAAAAGTTTAGAAACAAAGTAGTTGGTCTTGAGAAATAAAGATGGCGTTCTTATCAACCAAATATTTGAATGTGTTATGGGCGAATTTCGACCAATGGGCGACCACTTGTCCAAAGAAATGCGTTGTGCAGTCGATTCGATTTGAATGAATATCTTAGGAGATACCGCAGTTTTAAAATTTAGCCTCAGCCAGCCAAGCAAGAACACTAAGGATAATACCTTTCAGATAAATAAGTTTCGTATTAGTTTACATATTTTTTTAATTTCCTTATCTAAATAGGTACTTACATTATTTGATTTAGTATTATTTTAGTGTAATTCTTTTAATGTGGGTTTTTGTCATCGTACAGTAATTAATTTTAGTTCTCCAGTTATTTATATTCTTGCATAAATAATAATACATCTAAAATTAGTAAGTATCTTAAAGGCCACATCCCCGAAGAGTGTAAGGAGAAGCACAACCAGGACACCTAAGTCTAGACGAAGACATTAACTCCCACAGTGTGTTAGCCTATGGCAAGCCTATTACCAACCGGGCACACACTCAATCCCGGGCAATGTTATATTTATTATGAAATTGAAAATGTACATACATTTTATAATTCGAATCGAACCCTGGACCTCATGCAATCTTAGTCCAACACCTGGGCCGCTAGACCACAGAGACGATTTAAATATTTAAATGTTTAAATAATATAGGTACTAGAAGCCCGCCCCGGCTTCGCACGGTTATGATATATGCATTAAACCTTCCTCTTCAATCACTTCATGCACTAAATTACCCCATCAAAATCCGTTGCGTTGTTTTAAAGTTATAAAGAGAAAGCGACTTTGTTTTATACTATGTAGTGATTATAGTATTTTATATAGATTAGATATCCCGAATCCCGGGTCGGGCAGCAAAAAGAAAATTGGATTTTTTTAATTTTCTAATAAAAAAATATAAACGTTGCTCGGGATTGGAAATTTCCCCGGTTGGCGATAGGCTTGTCACCTATCACATTGTGGGACTTAGTGTTTTCGACTGGTCGTGGGTGCCCTGGTTGTGCCTCTGCCTACTTCTTCGGGGATATGGTCGTGAAGATACTTAGATATAGTACTTCTATGTATTAGAATAGTTGACTAATACCCATATCACAAGCATGTAATTTGCTTACTGAATTTAACGCTATCAGTTTGTATAATTTATCCAGGAATATTTGTTATTATTTTTCATGATTTTATTTCCTTTTGATTTCTGTAAGTATTGATTATTTTTAATCGACTTAAAAAATGAGAAATATATTTGGCTCCAAGGTTTTTAATGTAGTTAAACCGTTTTCTCCGTTATTTGTAAATCTTTATTATTTCCGTTATTTGTAATCGTTATTTGTAATTCTTTTTCCAATTCAAATAGCAGACTTTCGAGGTGATCCTATAGCCACTCTATAGATCTTAATACAAAAAATTTTAACCGACTTAAAAAAAGGAAGTTTTTGATTCGATTTTGTGTTTTTTTTTGTATGGGTTTTCGCGAGTACTCGGCCAACAGCCAACACATTTTGTTGTCTTTTTAGAAATATGTATAGCTCTTATTTCCGAGGTAGTTCCATATAAGTTTTATCATGATCCTTTATGCGTTATGCTACATATAGTGCATGTTTTATTTTGCTTATTTCGCCAACATAAATGAAAAATGTATACATATTTTTAAGTGTAACTCAAAAACTTCTAGTAGGATGTCATCTGTTGATAAAATTAATGGGTGACCATTTCTAAACTATTTGCTATCTTTCGAAAAAAGGATGAATGTTTTCAAAAAAATATAATTTGGAGTTGATTTGCAGTAGCTTGACTGTGCTTTTTTAGAAGATTCCGGTTAGTCTTTTCCGATGATAATCTTTTTAATCTGCTGAGAATTATTAAAATTACAAATTAGTTAGCGCTCCAATAAGTTTATAATCTATTTATTAATTCAATGCTGTGTTAAAGCAGTAAAAACGCGGTAATGAAAGAATAGTATTCTTTTATTTTAAAAGAACATACATATATTCATGCCAAGTACCTAAGCGGGTAGACAAATAGTATCGAGTGTCAAATTTGACGATGGCTTGGCTGGCTTGCTCATCATTGATTTTCATTTTCATACAAACACATCGGTTTCGGAGACTCTTGACACCGCCTTCGGATAACACCCTAGCGATTTGTTAGTAGAATGTCATCCTACGTCTCCCCGGGTACCTACATTCATCCACATGCTCATTGTAAGCCTGCTTTGTCAATCTTTCATCTGTCAGCTTCGAAGTTTTCAAAATTTAACTTTAACTTATTGTTTTTGCAATCCATCGAATCTTAAGCTGAACAAATATAAAAATACTAGCTAACCCAGCAAACTTCGTATCGCTTGACATTAATGCTTCGACAGTAGCGCAGTCTGTCGGATCCGATGTGAAACATTCCAAAATCAACAACGACTTATTATTAAAAAATTAATTAAAAAAACATTTTCCAGGTGACCAAATTGTGAATCTAAACCATTCTCGAATTCCCTTGAACACGCACAAAAACTTTTATCAATATCGGTCCAGCCGTCTAGAAGGAGTTCAGTGACATACACACTCACAGAAGAGTTATATATATAAAGATGAAGTGATGATTTAACCGGATCATGCCTATTACGAAAAAAAGAGTGACGACAGATTATCGATCATGGAATATTAAACTGTACCTTACCAAATGAAAAGAAATATTGGAGTAAGATTTATTCAGAAAAACTTTTAGTGTATAAGTCTTTAAGTTTAAGTTTTTAGTCTTTAAAGTTGTTTTAATACTCAAAACTCAAAGGAAAGAAAAGATTGACTTAGTTATTTCATGATTAATGTATTTGCTAAAGAAAATTTATTAATCTTGATGACATATTGTGAAATTTTTTATTGAAGTTTATTTGCCAAAAAATCTCACTCAATGGGCTTAATACAGGATGCCAGTGCTATACTTGAGACTATTTTGAAATGAACTGAAGACATAAAATATGAAAATATTCAACAAGAATAAGAAATACTTTACAAAATCTGAGACAGCATGGCCATAGGTCTTAGCATGTTTAAATTTAGAAAAAAAAAACGTAGCTTTCAAATGTCAAAATAATAAATCCTCTCAATCTATTTTATCATAAATTTGCCAATCTTAAAAAATGGATTTACCACGCTTACCAGAAATTTGCCCATATGAAGAACAAGCCATAGACGCAGTGGTTTCGGTTATAAATGAAGCTAAAGAGAAAATAGGCACGCGGCTTACATTACGTCAACTAGCGAGTAAGTAAATCAAGTAAATAGCTTCTGCATCGTATAGTCTTAGGTCAACCACATGACCATTATCTAGGGTGAAGTTTATTGACGTTTTCCAATTTATAACCAACGCTAATGCTTTTATTCCATTTTACCGTAAGGTCAGTTCTCGTTAATGTTGTATTCCGGTTTGGAGGTTAAGGGGTAGAAAGAAATATGTATTATTTTGTCTCGCTCTAGTAAATAGTGATTCTGAGCGACAGATAAGGATAGACCTACGAAAACATGTTATGCGGCGCTGATAGTTATAGTCCAACTATAAGACAACTTGAAAACCTTAAGTTATTTATTTAAGCACTAAAAAACCCCTGCTATTTCTTTCTCTCGTAAAAAGCTCGTACCGAAACACACTAGTTTTTTTGTGTTTACCTATGGTTTAACCCTGTGTGGTCTAGCGGTCCAGGTGTTGGATTTGACTGCATGAGGTCCCTGGTTCGATTTCCGGGTCGGACAATAAAAAAAAAAATTGTTTTTCGAATTATTAAAAAAAATAACGTTGCTCGCGATTGAATATATGTCCGGTTGGCGATAGGCTTGCCAACTATCACATTGTGGGACTCGACTAGTCGTGAATGCCCAGGTTGTGCCTCTGCCTAACTATTCGGGGATATGGGCGTGAAGATACTTACTTTTTTACCTATGGTTTAACTAAGAGGAAGTAACCGTATGTATTTCCCTTGTCTAGAAACGCGTGATGTAGTTAGTGCCCCAGCGATCGTAAGCATCACTTCCCTGGAGTGTCCTCTGGCCATCACAAGCGAGCACTTGATAAGAAACTGCATAGAGAAGAAGTGGCACCTGACTGACGTGTTCCAGTACGTGCTGAACTACTTGGGATGCACTAATGATGAAACTGCGCATTACTACTACTTTGAGGTGGATACATTTTTAATGGGATACGATATTGAACAAGAAAATGACTTGGTTTCGATTAGATATGGTGGTAAGAGACATTAGCCTATATCCACCATAGATGTGATAGGTGTGTTGCTGTTCTGTGACCCGAGTTTGTAGGCCTAATGTGCAAGTATAGGCTGTGGATGAGAACGCAACAGTGCCAACGTCTTTAACGATAGGAATAGGTTAGGATGTGGATTCCTAGTTGATGCAAAGCATTCTGCCACCAGTAGAATTATTGACATTGAACTTTTTAACCCTTGCTCGCCTATTACGAGTTTCCAGGCAAAGACGCAGATGATAAAGGTAGGTATTTTACATAAGCCTCGCCTCTATGGTCTTACGGTTCAGTTGTTGGACTTGACTGCAAGAGGTCCCGGGTTCGAATCCCGGGTCGAGCAACAAATACAAAATTAGGTTTTTCCATGTATATAATAAAACAAATGTTGCTCGGGATTGGATATGTGCCCGGTTGGCGATAGGCTTGCCACCTATCACATTGTGGGACTTAGTGTCTTCGGCTAGTCGTGGGTGCCCTGGTTTTGCTTCTGCCTACCTCTTCGGGGATATGGGCGTGAAGTTACTTTTTTTAAGTAAGGGACCTGGATCAACATGAATATTTTTACTCGAATCGATCTTATCCAAAATTAAGGGCTTTGTGATGCTACGACCCTTTCGCTTGGTGGTGATCCAGATTACTGGATTACTCCCCTAATGCAGTCATTTAAGGGTTCTAAAGCCCGCCCGGAAACGATTTTTTTTAAATAAATAAATGAATGTCCCTGGATAAGTCACACAAATTGTACCTAACCCCAAAGTAAGCAAATTGTATGCTTGTGTTATGGGTGTTAGTCAAAAATACTAATACATAGAAATACTTTAATAGACTGCAAATGCAGACATCTAAATGTTCATCACACCAGTGCTTGTCTTCGTCGGGAATCAAACCCGAGCCTCGCGGTTGGTCGATGTCGTTAGCGTGTACGCTAGCCACTCGATCAACGAGGCGGTCATTTATACCTTCCGTTATTATGTCATCGTCGTTCTAGTATTCCATGCTGGAGAATGGGGTAGCCTGGACACGTATATTTTAAGATAGCGAAAAATCACGCGGCTCGCCCCTGATTCTTAGAGACAGCCTTCATCTTCCAATATTGTATATGTTAGTCTACCTTCTTATGCAAGTCTACTAAACTTCCAAACATGGAACAAGTGAATGTTGAGCACTAATGCAATTGCGACAGGAATGACCTATGGGGGCAGTTGATGCAAAGCATTCTACCTGGGCTATATATTGACATTCTAACATTGCAGGCAATTTTCAGTCAACCTACCGCCTTTTATCCAATTCCTCAAGCAACTGCATCTGTGTACTTCCGGGTCGAGGACAAGCACATCGGGCCAGTGAAAGGAGCTTTGCCAACGGTTCGTATGTTTTTATTAAGTTGACATACCCACATTTCTAAACCCATTCAAGGAGAAAAGGGGGACGGAGGGAGATAGGAGGTTTGGTCTCATCACTTGGTCTTTGATAGGTCACCGTAAATCCAATTATTGTAATAATACAGACTAATTGAAAACATGAGATTTTTTTTTCTATTTTTCGATTAATAATATTTAAAAAAATGTTATTGAAATGCTTCCGTTTCGATAAATCGAAACAAATTTCACCACACAAATTCCGTGCGGAAATTTACAGTCGGAATACTTAGTGGCATGTAAATTCTTTTCGTGTTTTTGTTCGGGGAAGTTGTAAAAATCTCGCGGTTAGCAACATACCTACTAACCATTTCAAAAAAAACATGTGGAGGATCAGTTATTAATAAATACTAATCTAATACCAAATTTCTGATAGATGGTATTCAGGATTGAAGGTCACCGTCAAGAACACGACATCCGCCACGTGCTCCTCATACCAGACTGGATCCTTGCCGTCATTAAAATGAAGATCAACCTGTTCCAACGAATCGAAAATTTGGAAATATTTTAAATGTGTTTTTAAAAACTTTTGGACGAATAAAAATAATTTGATCTGATATATTTTAATTATGGATTTAATGTTAAAAATATAAAATAAAATAATTTAAATAGCACAAAAGGAAAAGGGTTGTACAAAAGGCGAACTTACAATACAATACAATAACTTTTTATTGTGCACCAAATACAAAGAAATTACAAATACATTAAAATAACTTACACTAAGAAGATACACAAAGGCGTCCTTATCGCCAAGGCTCCAGGCAACCCTAAAGTATGGAACAAGATTTAGCGAGATATTGTTTAACTCTGCTCTTAAAAATATAAAAATGCATTTAATACTAGACGTCACAAATCATTCTTATTGATTGTTTTAAATACTAATGATTAAAAGAGGCTTGCTTTAATTATTAGTATTTAAAACAATAAATTCAAATGTACACTACATTACAATGAATGCAGAAAGTGACGCTTTAACATACTTTTGAAAATATGAATATTTGGAGCTCTCCTGATATCTACGAAGAGAGCCTCATTCCAAAGCCTCACTGCTTCCGACGTGAAAGAACGGCTACAGTGACAAGTGTTTCGAGAGGGAACTTGAAGAGTACAATTATCACTGTTACAAAACGTAAATCTCTCCTTTAAATAAATAGGCGCAAGTAAATCAAAGAGAACTTACTAACTATAATAGAGTATAGACATTCTCTATCAGTCAACTTCTAGGATAAGTGATTCTGAAATGTAGTCTGTGGTCTAGCGGTTCCGCATCAGACTTGACTTCTTTGAGGTCCCAGGTTTGATCCCGGGGTAGGGCAATAAAAAAAAGAAAACGCGTATTTTTAATTTTTTTATAAAAACAACGTTACCGGAATTGGTTATGTGCTCGTTTGGCGACAGGTTTGCCACCTATTACATTGTGGAACTTAGTATCTTCGGCTAGCCGTAGTTGTGCCTCTGCCTATTTCTTCGGAAATATGGGCAAGAAAATACTTTTTTAATTCATAATTAAATTGTAAAAAATATTTGATAATTTCCCTCTAATAAAATATTTAGGGAAATCTCCCGTTTTAGTTACCATTTTTCGATATTGGGATGAAAACTCACTCTCTTCTATCTCCACATACAAAAAAACATCCTTTAATATCACTCTATTATAACGTAAGAGTAACGTACAAGCACACTTTCACATTTAAAAATAACAGTATGTTTTTGATATTATCCATATTTAAAATGTTTATATTTTTTTAATGAAGAAACACTTATTATTTTACTTATCACTTATAGCTAATTTACTACCATTACATATTTATGTAACATATTATATATAATGGGCTATTTATATAATAACAAATTACAAAGGATACATTAAACACTGAGTAACAAAGTTATATAATAGTATGGACTAGTGTTATCCTGCCGCTTGTCTTGTTTGAAATCACATTACATTATTTTTATTATCCTTTTAATTTATCTAGAGAGAATTAAATTAATTAAGCTTATCGCACTTACCCACATGTGTATTACAAAATTGGCAACACTTACAGATAAATTTATTACCCACATAAAGGCAGCCTTGACAATCAAGGACTCAAATAGGCAAAAAGTAAGGTAATAATAATATGTGCTTCTTGTTGCGATCGCTTTCAAATCCATTTCCTTATCTAAATACATTTTCAGGGAGCATATTTCCATGACCATAAAAAACATGATATAATGAATGATGTTCCGTCCCATGTTGGTTCGAGTCCGCTTAGTAGATAGATAGTAGTTAATAGATCATCTGGCTCTCTGACAGAGACAGGTTGAAATATAGGTCAATATCAATAAGACTACCAGTGGTGTAGTGGAGGTAGCTTTGCAGCAACTTGCCTGGATGGAAATCCCCATCTTGCCTATTGTTGTCGGCATAATGACTCAGTAATTTTCCAGCCTGCAGGGTAGCCGGTAAACTGGCACAGTAGAACTAGCATCCTGATCACAGGACAGCGACACACCTGTAACGTATTTGGTGTCTATAGGCAATGTTTATCTCTTACCATCAAGAGAGCAGTGTGCTTTTTTGCTGATTTTGAAATAAAAAAAATAATAAAACTGCAAAAAACCGATTTCATCTTTAATAGGTAAATCATCTAAGTACATAAAGATTAAGGTTTTTTTCCATGGATTCCATCATCAGATCCAGACTTAGTTACATTTTATAATTAAAACATAACAAACGGAGAAGTCAATTAACATACATGAAAAATATGAAAGGTGAACATATAAACTCTTCTTTTTTCAATTAGTTAAAAATGGGAAAACACCCTCTAATGTTAAATGCGAGCAATATATCTTTTATTGAGAAACCAAGAGTTAGTACTCGCCCGGTTTGGTACCACTGCTTTATCTATTCCTGCCGACATAACGTCAGTACTTGCCGTTGATCGTGAGGTAGCCGGTAAATTAACTGTTGCTCGAGGCTTAATGACTTCAGGACCTCAGGTTTCCGCCGGTTCCTCAGGTTCACGCCGGTTCCTCAGGTTCACGCCGCCTTGAGTCACCTTTGGTGACTCAAGGCGGCGTGAATTTCTTACCACCAGGAAACCCGTGTGCTTGTTTGCCTTCCAATATCATAATAAAAATATCACAGTGTAAAGCGGTGTTTCGAATTTTTTACAGTTTTTCTCAAGCACCCAATAGAGAGATGTTGTAAGTTAGATGTGTGTGAGTGTGTGTCTGTCTGTGGCATCATAACTTTTAAATCGATAGTCGGGGGTTTATTGAACAATTTTAATTTTGTAATTATAAGCCTATGCCCTTCCTCACAAATTGGATTGTCAAATGCAAAAGAAATTTTTAAATTCGAATTGTTCTTCCAGAAATGGGCTCATTCATGCAAACTTATCTACTATTTTATGGCAGTCTTTATTTTGTCCTACTAATGTTATAAATGCAAAAGTTTGTAAGTATGTATGGATGTTTGTTACTCTTTCACGCTCGAATGGCTGGACGGATTTGTCTGAAATTTGGAACACAGATAGATTGTAACCTGGATTAGCATAAAGACGACTTTTAATCCCGACAGCACAACCGGTTCCTGTGAAAACGCAAGCGAATCCGCAGGCAACAGCTAGTAGACGTATAAGGCCAACATATGGTATTAATTAAAAAGGTTTTCAAATGTCAAGGTAAGCCAGTTATAGCCACCTTGTCTGTAGTTTAGCTAATATAAATTAAATCTTGTTTAAGAATTCCGATATAAAATATGCACAAACTTTTTACTAACTTGTTGCCACTTTTAAATTAAAACGGACTAGAAATGATAAAACCGATTTTAATTTTCAAATTTTAATATGTACATATGTACCTGTAATGTGTATGAATAGAACACACTGTGTTTAAATACCTACTTATTTTACGAAAATAAGGAATTTAAATGATTCATAATTTTATATATAATTTGAATAAAAAAATTAGTGTTGGTTTTTTAATGAATGTTAACAGTATGGCTGGTATATTCACACGAAGTTTCTATTAAAAAAACTTTGGTGTACATATAAATTAATTAGTAATGACGGCTAAAAGTTTGAGGAACCCTGATCTTAACCACAAGTTAAACCCTTAAACCCGTATCTTGTTTCTCTCTCAAACAATACCTTTCCCTTTCACATAAATTATCCTTAACACCTGGGTCCAGGAAAGTTCGTATTTACCTGGCTTTGGGTGACTCATGCAAAAACCACGTTTCGCGTAGCATAATGACCTAAACCTGTCATTCTGTCTCGATTTGCTGCGCGTGCGCACGTTGGCCAGACCATTATTATATTGATTTACTATTACGAAATATTTATGTGAACTGTTGAGTGTCTATTTTTAGTCTGACTCCTGATCAACCTAAACTATTTATTTCACATAATTTAGAGTAGTTAAACGTTAATTGTAATTAATGAAATGCAAAAGCAAAAGCAAATGGGAGAAAAATAAGTGTTTATCTGTCGCTTCAATACAGAAATTTCATTGCCATTACATTTTTTGTGTTAACAATTGAATTTCGAAGTTATAGTGACGTTCATTCGATCACTTTTAGTGACAGTAGGGTGAACACAATAGTAATTTTAACTTTTAAAAGTTAATAGTTCGTTTGTAAATGTATTTTGGAGTGATTTAAGTGTTTTAAGTAGTTATAAAGTGTTTTAGGAGTTATAAAGTGTTTTAGGAGTTACAAAGTGTTTTAGGAGTTACAAAGTGTTTTAGGAGCTACAAAGTGTTTAAGTTTATTTGTGCTTTTAAGTTGTTTTTTGTCGATTATGCGGACTAAAGTGGCAAATTGTTTCAAAATGCCGAAAAGGTCGAAGGTCATGCCTTCGCCGAGTGCGGAGGGGGTGTTCACTATCAGCATGTCGTCAACTTCTACGCTGGATATAGCTGATGTGGTTGTAAGTTAATTTTTACACTTACTCATTTAAAACACTTTACTTTTACACTTCTTTATTCAAAACTAGCTGTTTACCGGCGGCTTTTCCAGCTTTTATTAGTTGTTAGCTTAAACATGATCTTTATTAAAACTTTATCGCCTCTGTGGTCTAGCGGTCTGGCATCGGACTTGACGTCATGAGGTCCCTGGTTCGATTCTTGGGTCTTTGAAACAAAAAAAGTTGAAGAGAATGTTTTTCAATTTTCTATTAAAAAAATGTTTGCCCTGGATTGGATATGTGCCCGGTTGGCGAAAGGTTTGACACCTAGGTACCTATCACATTATGGGACTTAGTGTCTTCGACTACTCGTGGGTACCTTGGTGGTGCCTCTGCCTACCTTTTTAGGGATATGGGCGTGAAGATATTTTACTTTACTCATATCTCTTTATTTAAAACTAGCTGTTTCACCTCGGCTTTTTCAACTTTGGTAAGTTGTTATCTTTTATTGAAATTATTTTTATTGAAGTTTTCATTCACTATTATACCTAGTCCTTTGCTGGTAGATTTATTAAAAAGGATCTAATTGAACTCGGAACTTCGTAAGAACCCAGCTTCCCTGATGTTAAGAGATAACCGTAGCCTATACACAATAAAGAGGTTTTAATAGGTGCGTTGCTATCCTGTGTCCTGGGTGTTAGTCCTAATGTCAATATCATATGGGCGACAGGAATAGCAGTGGATCCCTATTTAAGCAAGTAGGGACATTAGGTAGGTATGTATGTACAAATCTAGGTAGCTATTAAGTTTCTTTGTTGTTAAATAGCGAAAAAACTTGTGTCTCTCCTGATGATGAGAGACAATCATCACCTATATAAATCATAGATGTTACTAGCCTTATATAATTGGCCAGATACCCTTCCATCTAGCTCAAAACAATGACGAGCAGTGAGCACTGACACTATAGCAGCAATTCGTAGGTAATAGTTTTTAGCCGACTTATGTAGACGTTAGGTGTTGACCTATAAATCGGTAGTAATTGTAATGGTATATAATTAGGTAGGTATCTTTCAACTCAATCAACTTATCAGTCGATGAAAAAAAGTATCTTCACGCCCATATCCCCACGGGGTTGGCAGATACACAACCAGGGCACCCACCACTAGCCGAAGGCACTTAGTCCCGCAATGTAATATCTAGGTGGCATGCCTACCGGGCACATATCCAATCCCGGGCAACGTTATTTTTTATTAGGAAATGGAAAATACACATTTAAGTACTAATTTTTTATTGACCGACCCGGTATCGAACCCGTGAACTTAAAAAGTCAAGTCCGATCCATGACCGCTAGACCACAGAGGCGATTTAATCAATCAGACGATTTCCTGAGGATAGGTTCTTTCCTGAAACGCTATTTCTTACCGTAGTAAATGTATCTGCCTAATTGCCTTCGTAAAAGATGTACACCTACATCATATTATATTACTATTTTGGTTATTATGAATATGATTATATTATGATTTTATATGTAACTAGCTATCCCGGCGAACTTCGTTCCACACGTTCAATTTGTATGGAAAATATGAAATCTTGTTTTTCATAGTTTCCTCCCAGTTTATTCCACAGCTTGTAGAAAGTTTGGCGTTGTATGTAGGTATTTTCTAATGTCACACCATAAAAACCTCTGTCCGAAAATTTAAAAAAAAAACCTCTAACGTGGACATCCTTACCTTTTTACCTAACGAGTGCACAGTCTACTCTTCTTACCAAGTGTACGTACCTACATGTAAAATTTTGTCAAAATCGGTTCAGCTGTTTAGGAGTATCGTACAAATACTGTGACACGAATTTTTTATACATTTAAATTATGTTTGCTGTATTATACCTACTTAATTCCAATACTTCCTGGTCTCGAATGGTCTAAACTCTAAAGGTAGATCTATATACATATAAAAATCAATTGCTGTTCTTTAGTCTCGCTAAAACTCGAAAGCAACTGACCGAATTTGGCAAATTTTGGTTTTAAATTATTTGTTCAAGCCCAGGAGAGGTGTAAAAGATAAGAAAAGGGGAAAAAACCTACGAGAAAACTAGGAAAAACAATTTTTTTTCATGTTAACTGAATGGCTGGAACAAAGTTCACCTGGACAGCTAGTAGGTATGCAATAAACGATTTCACATAATCTTCTTCATAACTTTCATATTTTGCCGTGGGTGCCCTGGTTGTGCCTCTGCCTACTCCTTCGGGGATATGGGCGTAAAGATACTTTTCTCATATTTTAAAAGCCACACTAGTAAAGTGTAAATCAACTTAGCCAATCAGTTTAATCTTTACTCGATGAATGTATCAATGTTGTCATCGCCACTTGTAATAAATATGGATATCATAAGACGTGTTATCAGTGCAAATAATTGCTACACATGTTAATAACAATGTAAATAATGTGTACGTCTTTACGCAAGGCATTTTTATTGGTTAGGTTAAATACTTGACGATCATGACACTTATTTCTGCACATATGATGTAAACAGCAACGCTATTTTAAAATTGTGGCCAGGGAATGTTCTCCCCCGTGTTGGTCCGGGCTCCTTTGTAGAATGGACCATCTTCCTTTCTGTGCCAGGCAGCTCGTAAAAGGCGAGCATAGATAGGCTTGCCGTCACTAACACCGTGACTTCTGACTAGGTGGTAGAGTTTCTCAGCGACTCACCCGGATTGGTACCACCGCCTTACCTATTCCTGCCGCCATAACGTCATGACGTGTTCCTGTTCGGAGGGTAAGGTAGCCGGTTAACTTACTTTTGCTCGAGGCCTAACATCCCGGCATCTGGTTGGCAACGCACCATTACCACCTTTGGTGTATCTAGGCGGCGGGAATTTCTTACCACCAGGAAACCCGTGTGCTTGTTTGCCTTCCAATGTTATAAAAAAAAAATAACTTCATACTCTCCCTTAGATGACGACACACCTGTAGGTACCACTATTCATCACTACGTATTCAAACATAACATAAACATACAAAGTCGCTTCCTCTGTCCCTTTCTATGTTTTCTATGCTTAAATCTATAAAATGCGAAAGGGCATGCTCCGCTGGTTCGGGCATGTTGAAAGAATGACAGATGAAAGATTGACAAAGCAGATATATACAATGCGAATGTGGATGGATGTAGGTACCCGGGGAGACCAAGGCTGACATTTCACGATCAGATCAATCGGATATTATTCGAGGGTTGTGTCAAAATTCTCCGAAACCGGCGTGTTTGTATGAAAAGGGTAATGAATGTGAAGGAAGCAAGACAGGTTTGTCAGGATCGTGAGGTCTGGCTCTCGATACTCTCTGCCTACCCCGTAAGGGACTTGGCGTGAAGATATGTATGTATGTATGTATGTAAATCTTTAAAACTACGCAATGGATTTGATGCGGTTTTTTTTAAACAGATAAAGTGATTAAAGAGGAAGGTTATATATATTATACCCGTTCAAAGCAGGGGTGGGCAGCTAGTAAACAGTAAACATGAAAGTCCGGTGAAGTTGTGAAAACCTTGCGGTTAGCAACATGTTAGCCATTTAAAAAAAACAATCGGCCAAATGCGAGTCGGACTCGCACACGAAGGGTTCCGTATTATCATCTGTCTATTAAAAATACGTTTGTTGTATGGGAACTCCACTTTAATATTTACTTTATTGTTATTTATTTATTTTATACAAGTTAACATTAACATTCTCATTCATTTTTATAATTGAGCAAAAAAATACGAAAAAAAAACACTTTTATTAGGGGTACAAACTTTTGTATTAGGGGTACCCATACAATAATCTTGTTTTTTTCTCCTTATTTGCATTTGTTGTTATTACGGCAATGGAAGTACATCATTTGTGAAAATTTAGCTTTCTGGCTATCACGGTTTATAAGATACAACCTGAAGACAAACAGACAGACAGCGGAGGCTTAATAATAGGGTCCGTTTTTACCTTTTGGGTACAGAACCTTAAAAAACAACAAACAGAGACTAAATTACATTAATGTTGAAGTTTCTTACAGTCTCAGGCGCGTTTGTATGACAAGGGAAGCCATGCAAGTCAGTAAGGGTCGTGACTTTTGGCAGTCGATACTCACTGCCTACTCCGTCAGGGACTTGGCGTGAAGATATGAGTGCATGTATGTGTGGGCGTATGTGTGTTTATATGTGTGTGTGTGTGTAAGATTTAATTTGATATTATAGCCTTTATTACTACGGTGTAATACAAATCATAATATCACGAACCTTGGAGTACTATATTTATTAATAAGATTTATTGTCCATATTTCTTTTTTTTGGCCGACCCGGGATTATAACCCGAGATCTCATGCAGTCAAGTCCAACACCCGGACCGCTCGACCACAGAGGCGAAAAATAATCTAATTAAAAAAAATGTTGGTCGGGATTGGAAACGTGCCCGGTTGGCGATAGGCTTGCCACCTATCACATTATGGGACTTAGTATCTTCGGCTAGTCGTGGGTGCCCTGGTTGTGCCTCTGCCTATATCTTCGGGGATATGGGCGTGAAAATACTTATTGTCTACAGACGATATATTGTACTTTTTCTCATAAGGAAATCGATTTGCTTGCAAGAAAACCTCGTCAAAACGTTTTGATAATAATCGCATTCGCAACAAGAATATCAGAGTGAAAGTGGGATTAAAAGTAATTGGTGGTGAAAAACGAGAAAAGACACGCATCGTAGCTCCGGTCATATGGAAAGAATGGCAGATGAAAGATTGACATCAATGTGGATGATTGTAGATACCTGGGGAGATCTAGGTTGATATTTCACGACCGAATCACTCGGGTGCTTTCTGATGATGGGGTCCCAAGTCTCAGACAATCTGAGACTTGGGTTCCCATCAATGGTATCAGAATCAGAATAATCTTTATTCACATGAACCATTCAAGTGGTATTTGTGCGCGTCGACATTTTTTAAACTACCACCGGATCGGAATCACGGCCTCACACTGAGAAGATCCGGCGAAAGAAACTCACCGGGCTTGTCTTTTTTTCAATAATAATATTTACAATATAATCTAGATTAAAAATACTAATTACAATCTGATTTTAACTTAAATAAAAGGTACAAAAAATTACATTACAAATTGCAGTGGGAGATTGAAACCTCTATTCCCAAGCATGTTCATCTTCCAAATACTCTGAGACCGTATAATAAATAGCCTTTTGATACATTTTTTAAACTTATTTATAGGTAGATCTCTAATACCAATGGGCAGCTTACGTATACATTGACCCAAAAAGGATTTACTAATTTTACGGGGACGAGTTTTGTATGCGGTTAGATTATTTTTATTCCTCGTATTAATATCGTGAACATCACATTTTTTTAAACATACATAGATTTTTTTAACATACATTAAGTTTTCATAAATGTATTGGGAACTGAAGGTTAAAATATTTATTTCTTTGAATTTTTCTCGGATCCCTTACTTTAAGATTATAAATAGCTCTAATAGCTCTTTTCTGTAATACAAATATAGTATTAATTTCTCCAAAGAAGTATCTCATGAGACATGGACATGGACATAATGTTGCAATCATTATTAATTACGAATGTGGAGGAAGCTAAAGAGTTTACAAGGATCATGATATTTGGGCACCCGTATTATCTACGTGGGATAGGACCGCGGAATCATAAAATAGATTTAATTTCACTTTTCGGTGAAAGTGAAGTGACTTGATGGTTACAAACAATCGTGGCCTATATCTAATAAACATTTTAAATTCTTTATATGCATCATTGTATAATTAGCACGTCTGCTAATTATCCTGCTCTCCGCAACAAAAGATAGCAGTTTCAAACAATGCTATTAATGCGACAGGAATAGGCAAGGCGGTGGACTTACCCGGTCAAGTTGCTGCACAGCACTCTATCATCAGCGATCTTGTTTATGACCCGTGTAAGCTATGTTCAGCTTTGACGAGGCAGATGTTTTAATCTACACCGGTGATCTGCAGGTCTATTCAGTATTAGATATCTACCTTTAAATAAGTTTAAAAAATGTATAAAAGCAAAATTATGTCAAAAAGGCCTCAGAGTCTCAGAGTATTAATAATACGGTCTCAGAGTATTTGGAAGATGAACATGCTTGAGGATAGAGGTTTCAATCTCCCACTTCAATTGGTAATGTGATTTGTTGTACCTTTTATTTAGGTTAAAATCAGATTGCAATTTGTATTTTAATTACTGCTTATGCCATATTACTGCTATTGAGACTTAAGTGATGAGACATATATATTATAGAAGATTGTAAGTGGTGTTATTACAACTTAATAACATGCATTTGAATATTTTATAGAACAGTGGTTTATTGTTTATTTTTACAAAAGACGAGGCAATGGAATGAGTAGTTTATGGGATAGATAATCACGAATTCGAAAACATCTTTAATAGCATCTGATATAACCAATCCGTAATGAAACTCTTCAGCTTTATAATATTAGTACAGATTTCATGCAAGTGTTTGTTAACTAATTCCTCATAAACGGTAAACTACTTTGCTTGGAAGTTTGAACGCATATTTCAATGGATTCCTGGATGATTCCTGTAGGTGGCGCTGCTGTCAGCATACCATCAAATTAAAGCAATACGAAGTTCGCCAAGTCACCTAGAGAAGTACCAATTCACCAAGTCACCTAGAGAAGTACCAATTCGCCAGGTCACCAAGAGAAGTACCTAATTGTAAATCCATGACGTAGAATAATTAACATAACACGTATGAGATACAGTACGAT
>NJDD01000667.1:123285-152980 GCA_002245505.1 Calephelis nemesis | reverse complement strand
CGAGGTGTAAAGTAGCCGGTAGACTTATCTACTTGTTAGGCCTAATACTCTTGCCATCAGACATGAGCGTCGCCAGGATTATTTTCAGGGGGGTGCATCTCCATCTATACATACTGATAACTAATATAAAACATCACATCAGTACGTTTCACCCAATAAAGAATAGTAAACATTAGTAAATCATAAATGAATTAAAGTAACTGATACATACAGTAAAATCCTAATAAAAAAAAATACATGCAGAAACGCATTTCACTATTATGTGAAACAACATTAGTTTATCTGGCAAATAAGACAAAAACAGTAGAAAACGTCCTTGATCAAGCCAGGGCAACTAGAAGGTTGCCAAAAAATTTTTTTTGCAACATGTTAATAAAAATAAAATAGATATAAAACATCGAAATAAACATTAAACATGTACAGCGACATACATAATATTTTCATAAGAACACAAACATACATACATACTTAGTCTCAAAAAGCATTACTCTCCCGCAAGTTCAGTCAGGTAATTTTTTCTATCTACTTTCTTTCCTTACAGGGGGGAGCAGTTGAACCCCCTTGCACCCTGCTGCCGACGCCCATGCCATCAGACGAGCTTAATGTTTGTTCGCTGTCTTTCTTTCTTTCTTTAAGTT
The DNA here is from genome assembly GCA_002245505.1 of Calephelis nemesis. Taxonomy (NCBI): domain Eukaryota; kingdom Metazoa; phylum Arthropoda; class Insecta; order Lepidoptera; family Riodinidae; genus Calephelis; species Calephelis nemesis. The sequence continues at coordinate 152,342 of NJDD01000667.1, read as the reverse complement.
TTGGCCTTTACATTAGTATTTTGCCATTAGTCAAGTAGAAATTTGCATCAAATTTTATATCAATTTTAATCAATTATATTTAGTCATCAGTCATAAGTCGTTAGCAAATCATGTCAGGCTCTTGGGTAAAGCGGTGGTCTTATTACTCAAGCTCATGTAATGAGATTTGTCGGCAACGAGGAAATACACGATACGCTAATTTTTTCATAATCATTTCATTTGTGCACTTTCACTAAACAAAATTGTACAAAATGCCACCAAAATTGACTAATTTCACTCAATATTAACACGAAATTCAATAATTATGAAAAAACTTCAACCATCTTTTCTCTCGATGGCGCCAAAACTCCTGTCTTATCTCATAAAAAATCTTATAGATGTTTGAGGGAAGAGGTGACTAGTGATAGGTGACCTAACAACTCGTTTGTTCTCTCAATAATCCGACCCGGTGGAAGATTATAAAACAAGTACCACTTGTATGGTTCACGTGAATAAAGATTTTTCTGATTCTGAGTCTGCATATAATCAAGATAGCTAATATATAACTTTTGTCTGATTGTCCCCACATTTAAAACAGTGGTTATGCAAAAGGTACGACTTTACTTAATTTGTAAAGTGACTAACAGTTTAAATATGTCTTACATAACCATTACCAAATTAGGCGACACAGTAGCACATAACAAGTAGTAATATCGTGTTAGTCATTTGGTTGTAGAAGCCATTTGTAATTTAGGAAATCGTACTACTTAACTTCTATAATATGTACTTAATACGTTTTAAACGATTTCAAAGATGCGGAGGTTATAAGCGTAATCATCTTTATTATTTTTTTTGTTAAGATGTTACCCAAATCGAATCTAACCTCAAAGTATGCAAAATTATGTTCTTTTGTTAAGGGTGTTGATGTCAATCCATCCAATTCATGAACAATACTTAGTTCAATATCAGTTCTAGCTAGTTCTTAGCCAAGTAAGCTTCTTGAATACGGGTGTTAAGGGTCCCTGTATGCTAAAATACGTCAGCAATATATTGTTTTTTTCATACAAAGCAATCACAGGACTTGGTGACAAAAATACACAAGATTAACATTAATATGCTTTATAAGACTAGTGTTTCCAAAACACGATTCGTTTCACTTTGCTCGATAGAAAAAAATCAAAAATTGAACCCTTTTTTGAAAGCAAAACCCAACTGTCTACTTAAATTATGAAAATTATCGACACCAGATTTAACATAGACATAGATAAGTACTATACCTAAAAGATAAGTGTTTCAGTTTTTATACTTTTTTCAAATTACTTTTATATGTCAAAAACAGTGATTTGTCGCTTAAGACATTTACTTTAGAGCGCAATATTTCATAGTAATCAAAGAACGGGGGAGTGCGGCGAATGGCTCTTCTGGCTGACTAAGTATGGGGCCTTAAATGCTAAAGAAGCGGTAAAAACCAATTAGCTATTTACTGCCTTATTCATAAAAAGTAGTTAAATAACCTTCTAAACATTGCTTAACTAATCATTTGATTAAGCCTTAAACATTGCTTAAAAATATGTTATTCATAAAGTTAATTTTGACAATGCTTAGTTAAATACTGTTTAACTTGGTAGGTTTTGGTAGAAATGTGGCTGTATGCGTATTTCTTTTGCTAAAAGTGAATTAAACAATTGTCATCCGTTGTCAACACCGTTTTTTCTGAATACGGTGTCGGACATCTATAACCTCTCGCTGAAGAGTATTTGTATTTCTTGACTATAACTATCTACCTGCTAATGTGTTGGGGACTTCCTGGGCCTGGGCTATGTAACTTGTTGGTGTTTTTTTAAAAAATGTGATGCCAATGTTCAATACTACTCGTATTGTACTACAATAAAATTAAATTTATTAGAGTAAATAAAGTTGATGCAACATAGACACAAAACGTTTGAACTGATACACTACATTTCAAAAATAATATCTTTTAATGCAAAATATAAAGCAAAATTACTAAGCTAAATATATAATGATGTCATTTCTGTAATATCCCCGTGTTGTTTCAAGTTTCTTTGTAGAATAGACCATCTACCTTCCTGCTAGACAGCGCGTAAAAAGCGAGCATAGGCTTACCGTTACTAGCACTGTGACAACTGACTAGGAGGCGAGTTTCGCAGCGACTCACCCGGATTGGTACCACAGCCTTACCTATTCCTGCCGCCATAACGTTAGCGCTTGCTGTTGAATTGTTCCGGTTCGTAGAACAAAGTAGCCGGTAAACTTACTTTTGCTCGGGGCTTAACATCCCAGCCTCAGGTTGGAAACTCACTATTGCCACCTTTGGTGTCTCTAGGTGGCGTGAAATTCTCACCATCAGAAAATCTGTCTACTTTTTCAATATCAATTTCCAATATCATACAAAAATTCTCTAGAAAACTATTCGTTTCTCATTCAGAGTCATTGGCCAACTCCATAATAAAACATGTTATTATAGTCCTATATTGTTCCAAAATCCAAAATATCCGTCCAAATTTGTCCCAACTTCAACGAAATCAAAAAATTTCAATGCGTGTATTATAAAAAACTCATAAAAATACACAAATAAGCCATATTAAATGGCTATTTGTCATTTTGTCATTGCACATAAAATCAGCTGTTTTAAATTTAGTCGGCCATTTTGCTGATTAAGGTTTTAAGCAAGGGTCCGAGGTTGTTTAAAGTGACAGCTATTTACGAGTATATTTGAACAAATGATTAACTCTAAATAGCGTTTATGAATAAACATTTTTTAAGCATTATTTAAATTGGTGATTAAAAGTTAAACAACGTTTATGAATAAGCCTGTTAGTGTTAACATTATTAACGATTGAATCATTGCACAAGCGTCATTAAAATCCTTATAGATTTAATGATTTACGGAATTTCCTTTAGAACCTTTCAATGACATGACGTGTTAAGCAATATTCAACCTAACCCTATTGTATTTAGATTTAAATTCATTCTAAGTACATTGTAGTGATAATGAAACACCGCGTTTAGACAACAACTGAATGTTTATTCCCGAATACCCACATAATACAAATATTAATATATTCTATCACAACATCTTCCCCTTAAAACACTTAAAAATGAAGTCTAGCTGCTATCCCACCCATTAACAAAAAAAAACTTATATCTATACCAATACAAACAAAAACATAAAAGTATCAATTTAAGAAATAATAAAAAATACATTATTTTAATTTCTTTGCTTGTTTTCTGGTCATAATAAATGGCCGTTCCTCATAGGAAGGACCAGGTTCCATATTATTACTCACAGAAGCATTGTTTTGTGGTGTTTGGGCAGATTCTTTTACCACATTTGAATCCTCTTTATGTTCGAACAAATTTGATTCACATTTGATTAAATGTCGCCTGTTACGTCTATATCTGGCACCAAATTTATTCTGAAGTATATAGGATCTGGGAGCGCTTGCTTTCTCCACAATAGTCCCACGAGTTTTCTTTTTGCCATCAATACATACAACGGGATCTCCTATGTCGAGAGGTGGCAAACGCTCACAGGACCTATCATAATATTTTTTTGATTTGTTTTGGTTTTTGACCATCCTAAAATATTCATGTGAGTCGATTGGCTTTGGTTTTAATAATGCTGGGTACACTGGTAATTTACACCTTAACCTTCGACCCATTAGCAATTGCGCAGGAGAGCTCAATCCGTCCCTGGGCGTATTTCTAAAATTAAGCAAAGCTATATGAAAGTCACTGTTATTTAATATGCATTTTTTTAAAAGTTTTTTGATCGTCTGAACCGCGCGTTCACTTTTGCCATTAGATTGTGGATAGTTCGGAGATGAGGTAACATGATCAAATCCCCATTCTTTCATGAAACGTTTAAATTCCCTACTAGTATACTGTGGCCCGTTATCACTGATTAACACTTGGGGTATACCATGACGTGAAAATATTTCCTTCATTGATATTATAAGGATATTTGAAGTAAGGTTTTTTAATTTGCTCACTTCTATAAAGTTTGAATAATAGTCGACTACAATTAAAAAATATTGTTTTTTATATTCAAAAACATCTGACCCCACTTTTTCCCAAGGTAGTTTGGGAATTGTCAACGGTAGTAGGGGTTCTTTAGGCGGGGCGTTTGAGCACTCCTGACAAGTAGCACATCTTTTGACAAACAATTCGATATCTCGTGTCATATTAGGCCAAAATAACACTTGTCTCGCGCGCCTTTTACACCTGTCTATGCCTAAATGGCCTTCGTGAATAATATGTAGCATGTCCTGTCTTAGACACTTCGGAATTAACACAAGATTTTGTTTAAATAAAACACCATTCACAATATATAAGTCGTCTCTTATAGACTAATACTGCCTCACAATGTGATCAATATCATTTTTGCGATTTGGCCATCCATTATTAATGTAACCCATTAATATAATTAATTCTTGATCAGATGATGTGCATTTTTTAATCAGAGATAATTTGTCATTTGAAATAGGCATATTATTTATGACCATTTCTAATTGGTATATTATATTTGTGTGAACCTCACTATTATATAGATCTGGCTAGGGCGCGCGCGACAATGTGTCTGGAATGTACATATATTTACCAGGTATGTATTTAACTACTAAATCATAGCCTTGTATTCTAAATAACATACGTTGTAAGCGTGCTGGGACAGACATTAGCGGCTTTTTAAATATGTTTTCTAAAGGTTTGTGATCAGATTCTACTATAACTTTCTGTTTACCGAATACATACTGGTGAAATCTCTCACACGCGAATACGATAGCCAATAGCTCTTTTTCTATTTGCGCATACCGTTTTTGTGCATCGGTGAGGGTGCGAGAAGCATACTCTACAGGTCGGTTGTCCTGAAGCAGTACAGCGCCGAGGGCGTCTCGTGAGGCGTCCACACTCATAGTTACAGGCCGCGACACGTCATACAAAGCTAACACTGGCGTACTACTAATTAATCCTTTGAGATTATTAAATGATTTTTCCTCACTCTCTTCCTAGCGCCAGTGAATATCTTTTTTGAGAAGGCTCGTAAGAGGAATTGCATGCTCAGAATAATTGGGAATAAATTTTGCTAAATAATTTACCATACCTAGAAATCGTTCTAAATCTTTCCTATTTTTTGGTGTAGACATATGTTTTATAGCTTTCACTTTAGCGTCGTCTGGTCTCATCCCCTTGGCATCAAAGATGTGCCCAAGGTATTTTACTTCACGCATACTTAAATTACATTTTTCTTTGTTGAATTTTAAATTAATTACACGCGCTCTGTCGAGCAATGCTTTAAGCCTGGTATCATGTTCTAGCTGACTAGATCCCCATACAATTATGTCATCTACGAAATTGTCTACTCCTTCCAGGTCTTCCAGAAGTTGACGCATTTTACCATGAAATACTTCGGAAGCGGAGTTGATACCGAATGGTAAGCGTAAAAATTGATAACGACCAAACGGTGTAGCAAAAGTACACAGATCAGCACTTTCATCGTCTAATTTTATAGCCCAAAACCCAGAATTTGCGTCTAAGACTAAGAAATATTTAGCTCCGTGTAATTTAGCTGCCATTTCGGTGAGAGTTGGCAGTTGAAAATGTGCTCGTTGAACTGCACGATTTAATTCTCGCGGATCTAAGCAAATTCGTAAGCCATTATTTTTTTTAGCTACTAAAACTAATGGATGTACCCACCGAGTTGGGTGACTAACCTTTTTTATAACCCCTAAATTTTCCATTTTTCTTAGTTCGGTTTCTATCTTGTCGCGAAGACCTAATGGTATTTTCTTTGTCGCACATACGACAGGTTGGACAGATTTGTCAATTACAATATGATGTTCGCCTGGTAGGCACCCTAAGCCCTTAAAAATATCACTATACTCATCTAATTTAATAGAATGCACCCTTTTTATCAAGCCTAATTGCTCGCATGACTGTCGTCCCAGCAAACTTTGACATTTAATATCGGCTATCGCAAAATTGAGATTGTACATTATATTTTTAAAATACCATACTAAGTTACAAAAACCTTTAATTGGAATCGTATCCCCACTGTACGATTTTAATCGCATATTATTTGTTTTGATATTACGCTCATCAAATCCTAAACGTAAAAAGTTATCAAAAGATATAACATTGACGTCGGCTCCCGTGTCTAGCTTAAACTTTTCTTTACCCACGTCACAATACAAGACTTCGAACCATTCGTCATAATTGTCTCTGTCTCCCTCGACAATAGACACATAAAATGATTCAAATTCCTCACTATTATCGCTGTTGCCGTCGCACTTAACCTCATACACCCGTCTTTCTTTTAAATACTTAGTTTGATTTAACTTACACATGCGCGCGAAATGTCCTTTATTACCACACACGAAGCAAACGGCGCGAAACGCAACACAGCGACCGTCAGCACAGCGTGCGTCACCGCACGCTTCACATCGCTTGCGGCCGCCCGCCGCACCCGCGCGCTCCTCTTGATCGCGGCCGCGGGCGCCGCCAGGGGTCGCGCGCCGCGTAGACACCTGAGCCGGCGCAAAGCTGCCCCGTCCGCGTACCACATTACGACGCTCCACACGATCACACTGTATTGCACTACTACCACTTGCACACATTTGAATGTCACTTTCTCGGGAAACTTCCTCAGCTTGACATAGTTTAATCGCTTTATCCAATGACAATTCCTCGCATCTTAATAAGCGATCCCTGATCGCCGAGTTTCGTATGCCACATACTATACGATCTTTTATCAAATCTTCCTCAAGTGTAGAAAATTCACAATTCTTACTTATCAAACGCAAAGCCGTCACATACTGCTGTATAGACTCGCCTTCCTCTTGCTTACGAGTAAAAAACTTATATCTGGTTAGGGTGGTATTTCCTTTAGCAGTGAAATAGTCATCAAACTTTTTGAGCAATATTTCGTTCGTTATCTTCCTTTTTATTGTAGGAAAAAGTTTGGTATACGTCAAAACCTTCTGGTCCTATTAAATTTACTAGTAAACTGGATTGCACACTTGACGACTCTGCGTGAGCTCCTGATGCCTTCAAGAATAACATGAATTGTTGTTTCCACCGCTTCCAAGCGTCGGCCCTCGCCACAGGACCGCCATCCATATTTAATTCCGTCGGTGGTCGCGCGTGTTCCATTTTTAATAATAAAGTATTGGTAATATACTAATCACTTCACTAATATAACACTATCACTTGTTTATTGAGCTATTATCGGCTAAATAACAATTCTATAAAGACTTTAGACTCTTTAAAACCATTAAAATTTACACCTGACACCATGTAGTGATAATGAAACACCGCGTTTAGACAACAACTGAATGTTTATTCCCGAATACCCACATAATACAAATATTAATATATTCTATCACAACATACATGATCTATAACAAAAATGCAGGTAATGCTATTCATAATTATTATAAAATCGGCAATACCTATTGATCTTTAGTACGTCGAAATAATGGTTTCGTCTTATTTGATTGATTGAGTAGATTAGTTTACAGAAAAACTAGCATCACGTCCTAGTTTCGCACAGGTGGATAAATTTCTATGTTATTTACTTATAAATCTTCCTCTATCTATGTATAAGAAGAACCGCATCAATATCAGATTTACAAGAACGGTTAATAAATACAGTGTAAACGCTATATAACGACACTGAAGAGACTGTGCATTTTATAACGTTATAGAGATTGGTCGTTAAATGGAGAGAAGATAAATCATAGTTAGAAAAAAAAACAGATTGGTAATAATATAAAAAATAATCTTATTTGAACGCTATTGCATATAGTCCGTTATTTTTGGTTGACTTCTTTTGCTGCACCAGTAATTTTGCTGTATTTTGAAAGAGAATATGACAACATATAAATAATCCATGACTCCTGCTTATAAGTCACAGTCAAAAACAATCTGCACGTACAAGAAATCTCAATTTGTAAACAAAAGAACAATTTTCTCAGAAAGTTTGGTATGAAGTATGAATGCGGACAGTCGAGTTTATTACGGGATAGGATAAAAAGCGACAAAAGAACGAACATAGCTGCTGCGTAGTTTTTTACTAATTTTGGCAGCTTAAAAATACTTTTTATTACTTAGTTGTTGTCGTTATTAAAGGAGGTTGTAATCATAAATAGAGTGTATTATTGTATGGAAGACAAGTTTTTTTAAGTGTGGAAAATCCTCCCAGGATACCCACCGCTCTCGCTCCGCGGCTACGGCCCGGTCCTTACCGGGCCTCCTCCTGCGCTGAAAGAGGAGAGTCTCCGGCCATGATGGATTAGCCCCCCAGACGTGCGAGGCCGTGCTGGCCGAGAGAAGTCCCCCGACTCCCTCCAGCAGCCCCGCATTGGAGGCGCTTTGAAGGCGAAGGAGCCGCATTCTCGCGCCCCTGGTCCGCCAGCGCCGGAGCGGGCCTGAATTGGGATCGTCCTCCCGGGCCCGCTCCGCGGTCTCCTTTTGCATCATTACGTCTTCGCAAAAGGAGACCACCGCCTGCCAGGACCTTTCACTATCGAGCATAGCGTTGACAACGCTTGGCAGCGAGAGGTCCTCTCCTACGATAGCTGAGAGTGTACGCCGTTGTTGTTCGAATGCGACGCACTCCCCCAGCGTGTGGGACGCCTTAACCTCTGGCGCCCCGATGGAAGTTAAACCAACCAAAGCCAACTGATTTCGACGCTTTTGAGAGTTTGTCGTTAAATCAAGTGACTTTACATGAGTTACACAGTATTTAAAAGAATTATAAATAGTCTAATAAGTCAAAGTCAGAAATAATATTAATATGTAGGTACATTATATACAAAAAATAAACTATTTCTGTATGTAAATATAAAATAGTCTGTTCTTACGTAATGGGTTAAATAGGTACCTACAATTATTAATAATAAAAATCGTGTTGATAGTGCTCGCCTTCGTCGAGTTTCGGGATAGACTAGCTGGTATACTCAATCACACAAGAGGCTTATTGTTCCAGATACAAGTTGGAAACGCACCATTACCACCTTTGGTATCTGTAGGTGGAATACTCATCGTAAACCATCAGGGAATTCCGACTACTTGTGTGTCTTCAATTTCCGTACTGTACGGGTATTTATTAGTCATGGGGTTGTGTAATCATTTTTGTCTTGCTTTAAACTAACCTACTACATTATCCTTCAAACAGGAACACGAGAATGACAAACACTAACGTTATTAATACTTAAAGCGGCACCGATCCGGTAAATACAGCCACGATGTTAGCTACAAAGAAACTGACGCTTGCTTCTTACTAGCTGGTTTAAATTAGCCTCGTACCAGTATAACCCCAAAACCTGTTACCGTCATAATATAAATTATATTATAGGCGTAACAAAAGGCTTCCCTCGCCGCTTCCGCCATGAGAATCACAATGGATCATCAGTCGTCATGCTCTGTAGTTCATAGACGGTTTCTAAAATTGTAGGTTTTTTTAATATTTGAATTCGAAATGCTTAAAAAAATATCGCCTCTGTAGTCTAGCGGTCCGGGTGTTGGACTTGACTGCATGAGGTCCCGGGTTCGAATCCCTGGTCGGCCAACAACAAGAAAATTGGATTTTTCCAATTTTCTAATTACAAAATGTTGGTCGGGATTGGAAATGTGCCCGGTTGGCGATAAGCTTGCCACCTATCACATTGTGGGACTTAGTGTCTTCGGCTAGTCGTGGGTGCCTTGGTTGTACCTCTGCCTACTTCTTCGGGGATATGGGCGTGAAGAGACTTCAAAATATATAGGTACATTTCGTCTATAGTCTGTATACTAGACTATATAACAAAGTTATAAGCATGTCAATAACATCTTAAGGGACACTTGCACATTCCCGGGTTACATTTAATATTGAGTTAAACTGTCAAATATAAGGTGATTTAACCGTAGTTAGACGCTAACTCAATGTTAAATAGTTAACCCAGGAACGTACAAGTTCTGTCTGTCAGAAATCCAGGTTGATTACTTTTCCATGTAATAAAAAAATGCAAAGACTTTTAAAAGTTTTACTGTATTATTAGTAAACAGGGAGTAATGTTAATCCCGAGTTAGTCTACGTTTATTAATAAGACGGCCAGAGTTTATTATTTTAAACATTTTCAGGAATTAGATATGTAAATAACTTGGAAATTAAAAACCTTCCGATTTAGCGACAATCAAAAAAAAGACGAAATCGAAGAACATTGGCAATAAGTCAGAATAAGTTAACCGCGAGTCATAAAAGTAAGGATGCCCATAACGATGATATCGACTTCGTATGTCGATATTATATTTTTAAACAAAATTATAGATACATGTTTGGTTTGGTTTGGCATGGGCATTAGCACCTGCCATTAATCGAGCTTAAATTAGCAATAAGTCATCTTATAAAGTCATATCAAAGGCTTGGATGAAGCGGTGACCAGTGGCTTCTTTACTCAAGTTCATTTAATGAGATTTGGCGGTAACGAGAACACACGCGCGGTAAGATGATACACAAGTTTCTTCATTAATATGTCTCTTGTGCACTTGAACTGAACAAAATGCTATCAAAATTGACTCATTTGTGTCTCTTGTGTCTTCACGAAATTAAATAATTTCGATAAAGCCGCTACCGTCTTTTCTCTCGATGGCGCCAAATCTCGATAATAAATTTGATATGTGATATATTCCATTTGGATAAAATATAACAGAGTACGAAATCGGACTTACAGCTACTTTGTACTCTTTGCCAGTCAACCTAACTTCATCGGAAAAACATTTTGATTGTATATCTAAAAAAAAACATAATAGACAGTGACATAATAGCAAAATTATCATGAACTGTGCTGTTGAATATATTGTTATCAAATCCTAGATACTGACAACAAAAGAGTTAATATAATTATGATATTTAGATTTGAAGAGTTTCGCAGCGACTCACGGGTGAGTCACGGGTGAATCCGGGGATTGGTACTACCGCCTTACCTATTCCTGGCGCAACAACGACATGACGTGTTCCGGTTCGGAGGGTAAGGTAGCTTACTTTTGCTCGAGGCCTAACATCCCGGCCTCTGGTTGGCAACGCACCATTACCACCTTTAGTGTCTCTAGGCGGCGGGAATTTCTTCCCATTAGGAAATCCGTCCACTTGTTTGCCTTCCAATGTCATAAAAAATAAATAATTTGTTCAACTTTGTTTTACTTTTGTGTTGTGTTATGGTTTCTATTAAACATGAAAGAGTAAAAACATTAAAATGATATCTTTCTATAGCTGATCATTTACTTTATTGCAAATCGATCAAAAAACATGCTGCCACACTTCTTGACTTTTGATCCTATTAAACCAAAGTTCACTTAAAGAATACGTACTAGTGACATTATAATTATCTCCTGCTTTCTACGAATGAATTTTACGCGTTATAGTGTTATATAGATATTTAATTTTCTTGAAAATATTCAAAACCTGATCTGTCCAATAAAAAGCTGCGAACGCTGTTGATACGAAACACATGAAATGTGTCAATGAATGTTCAAACGAATTCATTGTAATAATTACTAAATGATATGAAAAAAATCCCTTGACAAATTAAGTAAACAAATTGAATCTAATCCCAAAGAAAGGAAATTTTATGCTTGCACATATTATGAGTGCTAGTCTACTATACTAGTATACATAGAAAATACATTTAAGTAAAACCAGAATATTTTTAATAAGCACATTCAGGGTCAGAAATGCATGTTGTTGTTGTTAGATGTTTCTCTAGATGTTAATCACACAATTTTTAACCTGCTCGGGAATTGCAACCGAGCTATGCGGTCAAAACTATCGATACAATTTTTGGACATCCCTACCTACATAAAGTCACAATAGAATTTACACGCGATGTGTCGTTGTCACGCGACACACGAGCGATAAAAATGAAATATTTACTTTTACCAAGTGGTTGCTTGCGACACACTTGCCTTACGACATGCACAATACATGTGTTTTTACAATACACTCTTTTGAATAATCCGTTATAGTTGAATTACAGTATTCGTTGGTCCAACAGAGGCAACCATTCTAGTATCTATTTAAGTATTTACTATGTACCTATTAGAATCATTGATTAACACTTATAACGCAAGCATTTAATTTGCTTACTTTGGGGTTAGATTCAATTTGTGTAACTTGTTCAGGAATACTTACCAATCTAGTCTGAAGCTGAGATCTGTCGTTGGTTATAAAGTAAAAAGTAAAGTAAAAGGGAATGACATGATATACTCCTACACAGGTACCCAGATCAACGAGGGGTTACCTGAACAAGGAGGTACGAAAAGATCTTGATGATTAAGCGTACATTCATTCAATAATATGTAGGTAAAAACATAAATAAGATCTCAATCAAAATAACCTGACCGCCATGGGAACACGCTCTAAATGTTAATTCCTCGAACAATCATCTCCTATTGTTGTTTTTTTATAAATGCCTTTGTCACCTTGAAAATTTATTACTATAGAGTGTACGCATAATTCGGATGCAGCTGGTATGGAAAATAATCTTTAATTTAAATTCTTATGTTTATTAATATTTGTGAGGAGATAGCAATAACCTATAACTATGTGTAGCATCTTTTACTCTGTTATCTAATAAAGTCACTCTCAATTTCAATACACTTTAAGCATAAACTGAGGTACATGTCATGGAAAGGCAAATAACCAGATGGATTTTCTAATGACAAGAAGTCAAATAAATCCTTAACAGTTCTTTGGAGGTTGATTTTTTTAAAACTAGTAGCCTATGCTTTATTTAATGTTTCAACTCGGATATAGCTGTTTAGTCGTAAGGGTAATAGACAGATTGATGGAGAGACTTTAGCTTTAAAATATTAATATGATCGAATTTACCGTTTATAACCAGTGTTACGCAATTACTAAAATCATTTTAAGTTATCGCTATATTTTTTCAACGAAAGTAATAGAAAGAGACAAAACACTTTTAGTGCTGCCAGTTTAGTCTGCACACGACAAGTGTTCCATCTCGTTCGTTTTTGTTTCATTTGAAAAAGATAACACGCGTCTAAAATAAATTTAGTTAGTCAATAGCAGAAACACCACCCGTGTTTTTTTGCGCGTACTCTATAGTAGCTTATGCTCCAATAATCAAAGAAGATCCTTTCAAGGAACTTTGAACTATTTATGTTAAGTCTAATTTATGTAAAACCGTGATTTTATCTACCTGTTATTTATGAGTGGTCGTAGTCATAAAGAAGATTGAACTTTTTTTGCGTCTTAAGACCTTATTATACTTCAAATAATTCTGTCGTCATTCATAGAATGGTATGAAGAAAATCACGAAGTTGATGAGTTATTTAGGTTAGTTATGATTTTTCTTCGCCTCTGTGGTCTAGCGGTTCAGTTGTTGGACTTGACTGCATGAGGTTGAGGGTTCGAATCCTGGGTCGGGCAACAAAAATAAAATTTGGTTTATCCAATTTTCTAATAAAAAAAGATGTTGCCCGGGATTGGATATGTGCCCGGTTGGCGATAGGCTTGCCACCTATCACATTGTGGGCCTTGGTATCTTCGGCTAGTCGTGGGTGCCCTGGTTGTGCTTCTGCCTACCTCTTCGGGGATATGGGCGTGAAAATACTTACTTATTTTTATGATTTTTCTTTTGAAGAGAAGTGACGAACCAATCGCCCGCGCATGGTTTGTTGTAGTTATTGTAGGAATTGCTGGATTATTCAACTAGTGCAGTTAGTCAAATTAGGGTATTATCGGTAGTCAGACTAAATTTCTACAGCTACTCGTCCAGATTGGTGGGTATTAGTAGGTACCTTATGATAAAGGTATTATGATATATTATCATAACATTAGTTGGCGTCAAATGAGGTCTCAGTTTCATTTCTTGGTCAAACAACCCTAAAAAACTCCAAACGCTTTTTTTTTGTTTTGAATTATTTAATAGTCCCAGTGGAGGCAATCTGGCAATCGCTAATGTCCTAGTTGCATTTTTACCTACCTACGTTTCTACCTGCGGAGATAAGGGCGTGAATACATTTTAACATCCTAATCATTGTTATGTAAAAATAAATAAAATTATAGTTATAAAACAAGTGAATCTGCGGTCTACTTCTTTGACAGTGACATTGAATGTGTGCTTTTAACGTAATACCTACGTGATAACGTACGACCTATTCACGTATGTACATATATTATATAAAAATAAAGCCCCAATTTGCGTGGTCCTCGCCTGTTTTTTTTTTTGTTAAGTTAGTTATTGTCAGGAGAAGAATCGTATGAAGAGAAAATCTTTGAAAAATGCATGGAAAGTAGGAAAAACCACACTTTTAATTTTATCCCTACAAAATTTTAGTAGCTGTTAATGTCAAGCGATACGAAGTTCGCCGGGTCAGCTAGTCTAAACATAAAATTGAACCCTCATTTCGCTTAGTCAACGTATCACGGTTAAAAGGATGGACCAATTTAAATTTTGCTACTTCTCTTTTGATAGTTATTGCCAGGAGAAGGATATCATACATATCATCATATCATGAAGAGAAAAACCGGGAAAATTGCAGGGAAAGTAGGAAAAATAATAATTTAATTCATAAATTGGTAATTTTAAGCGATAAGAAGTTCGCTGGGATGGTTAGTAGTAAATAATTATAGTTAAGTAACCTATCACCTTAATTATATTATTCAATTGTTTATAATTGAATAACACTATTGGGTAATTGATTTCAACTAAGAATTATGTATTTACTCCAAATTGTTTATGCACCAGCGCATATTTCCTGGACATATGAAATTAATTGAGTCAATATTTCTAATTATGTTCTGCGTGCTAGTTCTAAGTAAGAAATGCTCGAGATGAATTTTAAATAGCGCTATCTAGCGAGTAATAGCTTCTTATAGTTAAGCGCTATCTAGTGGTGAGTAGCAATGTTTGTGTTACAAACTTGTTCTTCAAATCCAGGTATTTTGTTAAAAAAACGTTACATTTTTGTCGCTCTGTCTGTTTCTCGAAATATCTTTGTAACTGATAGTTGTTGATGGGTTCACTGGTAAATATCTATCTATTGACATAAGAGTAATATAACCTACTTCAAGTGGCTAGCGTACACGGCTAAGTACATCGACCAACCGCGAGGCTCGGGTTCGAATTGGGCAGGCATTTGTGTGATGAACATTTCGATGTCTTCATTTCCGGGTCTGGGTGTTTCTTATATTTATTTTCATATCTATTTAAATATTTCAATGTATTAGTATCGTTGACTAACACCCATAACACAAGCATATAATTTGCTTACTTTGGGGTTAGATTAAATTTGTGTGACTTATCCAGTAATATTTATTAATTTTTATAGCAACTACTATTAACATAATAAAGCAATAATATAATAAACATTAAAAAAGGCGAATGTTCACAACTATTAAGAACTCTGCCACATAGTCGTGGTCACGGTTAGTGTTAAGCCTATGCTAGATTTTACGAGTTACTTAAACGGTATATGCTTTTAGTATACCCTTAAAATGCTCTCGGAATCAGTCACAGTCTTAGTGCCAAATTATCCTGCACTACTTTTAATTTTTTCTTTGCTTTATCATACTTACACCTACTTAGGGGGCGTCCACAAATTACGTGAGATGTTTAAAGAGGGGAGGGAGTAGATTCAAATCTCACCCAATCTTATGTTGGGGGTCTCGGCAAATATCACGCATTTTTTTTCTTTAATTAAGTACAAAAAATATGCTTTATTGGTCCATTTCATCCATTCTGTACATGCTTAAGATTTAATCTTAAGCGTAATCGTAATAATATCATATTATGAAACGTCACTAAAGAAAATGCCAAAAAACGCCTCACGTAATTTATAGACGCCCCCTAAATATACTTACTGCGCGACAGAGTTTAAAGTATCATGCCCGTAATCTTTATGCGTGGCGATCTACAACTGTGCGATTCCGAAAACATTTTTTATCTCGCACAACTCCTTTGTGGAATCAGTTACCGAGGGCGCTATTCCCAAACAATTATGACTTAGGGACCTTCAAGAAAAGAGCGTACCTACTCATTCCTTGAAGGCCGGCAACGCATCTGAGATACACCTGGTGTTGCGGATGTCCTTGGGCGACGGTGATCACCATCAGGTGACCCACTTGCTCGTTTGTCTCTTCTTCTATAAAAAAACCTACTGGTGAATCATAGCAAAGCTCTCCACTTAATCGCAGGCACGGTGTTAGTTACACACCTATTGGCAATTAGGTATAAGATTTTTGAAGCAATTGACCTAACTCTCAATTTAAATTATCAGTTGCGGTGTTAGTGCCAAACAATTTTGTTTTCTATGTTGTTAAAATATTTATTTTACAACCCACCTACTCTAAAACTCGGCCATCGGACCACGAGGTTAAGGACGTTGAGGTTTATTGATCTCGCTGCTAGGTCATCTGCTGTCCGCGGCCAATAACCCGGCCATTTTTTTAACATTTAAAATTAGAACGTTCTACAGGACCAATCAACAGTAGCTGGTAGACTTTTGTTTGGGTTCCATTCCTGGCCGGGGCTACACATTTTTTCAATCTATACATATAATAAATCCGTAGAAGGATCAATTCCGTACATTGAAAATATTGAAAAAAATAAATAGCACGGGGTGTTACTGGATCGATACCAAACCCAAATATGTGATTAAAATTTTTGTCTGTCTGTCTGTATGTTCAGGCATCACGTGAAAATTAACGGTTCGATTTCGATGAAACTTGGTATAATTGTACCTTATTATCCTGGGCGTGAAATGGGATGGGTTTTTTATCCTGGAAAAATACGTAGAAAAAAAATATCTTAATTTTTTAGTTTCATCACGCGAAGATCGACATCCGCGCTGACGGAGTCGCGGGCGGAAACTAGTTTTCTAATAAAATCAATGTTACCCAGGATTGGATACCAAAGGACTTATCAAAGACACGTCCTACGTTGTGATAGGTTGAAAACCTATTATCATCAAGGCTTAAATGCAATCCCGGACAACGCTGTTTTTTTAGAAAATTGAAAATACGCATTTTCAATTATTTTTTGTTGCCCAACCGATAATTAAGGAGAAGTACCTATCTAAAGTAAATTTTATAGTCTGGCGAAGTTGTAAAAGTAAAAACCTCACGGTTAGCAACATATTAGCCATTTAAAAAAAATATTTTTTGTTTTTTTATTATTTTCTTTGTTGCCTTACCGATAATGAAGGAGAGCCTGAAGTCAATTTGTTTAACTCTTTATTTTCACTGTGATGCTGAAATGCATGACTAATTTGTAATAATTTTCGTTCCCTCATGAAGTCAAGTCCAATTCCGGACCACTAGACCACAGAGGCGATAAGCATGGATATTGGTGGAACATACAAACAATATCATAATTTATGTATTAACGTTCAATTTAGTTCAAGTTCAGAGCCCTTACCATGAATTTACGACTTGTAAAGCTTACTATACTCGCTACCGTCTCTGTAAATTATTTTTATGAGAACTTTGAACAACGCCTCTATCGGTAACTTAGAGAAACACATTTTTAGACCAAAAGTGTCATAGATTTCGACACGTAACTTACCGAACGTAATCTATACCAACTCGTAGTAAAGGTTGAGATCAAAAGTTAGTGTTTTTAAAGTGTTATTAATTGTGAAAGTGTGTAAGTTTGTTTCGTTTGTTTATTTGTCCTTCTTACACTTCACAACGGAGCAGGATTATTGTACACTTTTTGTAGCGACCGTTAAGAGCCTGGAAGGTGCTAAGAGTACTTTTTATCCACCGGCAAAGTATGTTAACATTTTAACCACAAGCGTGGCCACGGGCAATATGAAGTTAATTTTTTTATTGTGTTCTTATAATATCTACTTCAATTTTACAGTTAGTTTTATTTCTAACCAAACGAACTTCGTATCGCTTGACATTAATAGCTACTAGCTGTTTGTATTTAAAAAATACAGCGTTGTTTTTTTCAATTTCACCTGCAATTTAAAAGCTAAAAAGCTGAGTCTTAATAAAATTCATTTTAAAACTTTTGAAATAATTATACTTAGCTAAACCGCAAGGAAAAAGAAATGCCTTCGAGATAATACTTTAAATTAATTTAAAATTATGTTCATAAACAATATCAGTGCATGCAGTCTATGGTATTTAAACCTTAAAGCCAACGAAGATGTCTAGATAAATATTTTTTTTATGATATTGGAAGGCAAACAAGCAGACGGATTTCCTGATGGTAAGAAATTCCCGCCGCCAAGAAACACCAAAGATGGTAATGGTGCGTTGCCAACCAGAGGCCGGGATGTTAGGCCTCGAGCAAAAGTAAGTTTACCGGCTACCTTACTCTCTGAACCGGAACACGTCATGACGTTATGGCGGCAGGAATAGGTAAGGTGGTGGTACCAATCCGGGTGAGTCGCTGCGAAACTCTACCACCTTGTCAGATATCACGGTGTTAGTGACGACAAGCCTATGCTCGCCTTTTACGAGCTGTTCCTGTCCAGGAACAGTCCGTGCGTGCGTGTTCCCCGTGTTGGTCCGGGCTCCTTTGTAGAATAAACCATCTGCCTGCCAGGCACAAGAAAGAATATTTATCTAGACATCTTCGTTGGCTACATAGTATAAAACAAAGTCGCTTCCTCTATCCCTATGTCCCTTTTTATGCTTAAATCTTTAAAACTACGCAACAGATTATGATGCGTTTTTTTAATAGATAACGTTATTAAAGTGGAAGGTTTGTATATTTCATAACCGTGGAAAGAAGGGGCGGGACGCTAGTTAAAAAAATGTAAAAGATGGAATTGAAAAATAGCCCAAGCAAAACTTCTTCGCTAAAGTTTTTCGTGCGTTTTTTTTTGCATTTTGTCTCCTGATAAGATTTTTCCCCGGGCATTGCATTGTATTTTGTTATTCGTGATTGAATAATCGCGTAAAATAAATACAAAAATGGAGTCGGTTTTTTGTCTCGTCCTTCCCTTTTTCAAGCCAAGTTATCAAATAAAATTACAAAACACGTAGACAGGATCATCATGTTTTTGTAGTAGCTAGATACAATATAGTACTATCATAAACGAGAAATATATTGTTATATTGGAAATATGCATGCTTTATAGAAAGTAGAAACTCTTGTATTAACTATCCGTACTGGCATACCTATCCTCCAAACTGGAACAGGACAATGGTAAACTCTGACTTAGTAGATTTAGATGACAGTGTTAACAATTCAAACGAGTTGCTGCATCTCTACCATCTAGTTAAACTATTCCAGAATATGACATAATGAAATACCTAAATATTGAATCAACATTAAAATATTACATTAGTTGACTTTTTTAATTAAGTAATACTTTAAGAATTAGTAAGTGTCATAGTCAATGCTTTTTATTCAAAGTAAAAAAAATATCTTTCATTGAATGTTATAATTACAAGATTACGGTATGATACAAACAATTTATTTAGTTATTATTTATTTATTTAAAACTTATGCACTATGGCGTAAAAAGGTGGACTTAATGCTACATGGCATTTTCTACCAGTCAACCTAACTTTATTTAAAATAATTGCCTTTCAAAATGTCATTACACACAAAATAAACCTGAAAACGGTTATCCCGAATTAGTGCAACCACTATGTAGTAGGTACTATTTAAATTATGCACTTCGGCTATGTTCGTCAAGGTTCGTAAATCTTCGTAAATGTATTTCAGAGATCTATATAGAGTTGTTATTACATAATAATTCATTTCGCTTAAATTTAGTTTATGTCAGCCAATTTAAAAATAAAAAAATAAAGTGTAAAAAAAGTAAAAACTGTAAAACCGAAGCGCGTAATTTAAATAGCAGTACTATACCTGCTTAGATAGTCGGTAGACTTGCACAAGGTATTGTTTCCTTCGATGAAAAGGACGTACGAAGATCGCATTTCGTGACGATAAGACCGCCTTTCATGTATTACAACTGTTAATTATGTTACTGATAATACTTACACAGTATACCAGATAGATACCTATTTGCTATTGTACACGATAAAGAGTTTTTATTCACTACTAGATTCCGCCCGCGACTCCGTCCGCGCGGATGTCGGTCTTCGCGTGATATAACTGAAAAATTAAGATTTATTTTTTTCTACCTATTTTTCCAGGATAAAAAGTATTACATTTTGTGCCCAGGATAATAAGGTATAATTATACCAAGTTTCATCAAAATCAAACCGTTAATTTTCACGTGATGCCTGAACATACAGACAGACAGACAAAAAATTTTTTAATCACATATTTGGGTTTGGTATTGATCCAGGAATACCCCCGCTATTTATTTTTTCAATATTTTCAATGTACAGAATTTACCCTTCTACAGATTTCTTATATGTATAAATAAGCAATCTAATATATAAAATTCTCGAGTCACGGTGTGCGTAATTGAACTCCTCTGAAACCGCTCGATCGATTCCCTTGAAATTTTGTGAGGATGAACAGTTTTGAGGATCGGCCAACATCTATTTTTCATACCCCTAAGTGATAAGGGTGACCCACTCCAATTTTTTTGCTAAAATCACAATAAACGTATAGCAGAACAACGTCTGTTGGGTCAGCTAGTGTTTTATACAATACTAGCTATTCCCTCTAACTTCGTCCCATCCATTCAGTTTGCACGGGGAAAATTAAAAAGGTTGTTTTTCTTAGCTTCCTCGCAGTCAAAGGGAATAAAAAGTAGCCTATATCCTTTGACTGGTTCGAAGCTACCTCCGTATCAATTTTCAGCTAAATTAGTTTAGCCCTTTTTGAGTTATAAATATACATATATAACATATATATAATACATAATATAACAGTATAACCAACACGACTTTCTTTTATGTATATGTGTAGTTATAAATCGCCCGTCCGGTGAAGTCGCGATGGCTCGGGTGCGATTCCCGTGTCGGGAAAATCAAAATACCTTTGGTAAATTTGTTTAATTCTCATCAAAGTAGTATTGCCTGGAATTGGATAAGAACCCCTATTACCAAAAGGTTTTGCAGGTGTCAAATAGCACATTATGTGAGACGAAGTATCTTCACGCCCATATCCCCGAAGAGGTTGGCAGAGGAACAACCAGGATACCCACGACTAGCCGAAGACACTAAGTCCCACAATGTGATAGGTGGCAAGCCTGTCGCCAACCGGGCACTTATCAAATCCCGAGCAACATTTTTTTTATTAGAAAATTGGAAAAACCAAATTTTCTCTATGTTACCCGACCCGGGATTCGAACCCGGGACCTCATGCAGTTAAGTCCAACACCTGAACCGCTAGACCACAGCGGCGACACATACTCGTATAACAGACGAAGTATTCGGCTAATCGTCAGTAGCCTAGTTATACCTCTGCCTAGCTTGTCAGGAATACTTGCATGAAGATGATTATTTTATTTCTAAGCCCACGTAGTAGTCAATTGATTCTTTTGGTTAACTACTCTGAATCCAGGTTTCAAACAGTGAATTGCTCTATCGGGCTCGAACTTCGAAGTCAGTGTGTGACAGAGCGAGGTCGTGGTTGCCCGTAAACCATAGCCCGCGAAACGCGCGAACCGTCGACTTATTACGATAATATTTTCGAACATTATCTTTTTTTTTAATTGTTTTAATTAAAGAGGTTTTATATTAAAACATTTTTACCAGAAAGTTTAGTAGCAAATTTGTTTTTTTCGTGAGTTTATTTGTGGTTTTTCTTTTGTTTTTTTTTTCAAAATGGTTGCTTTTTTGGCGGTTTAGTCGCTTCGATTTGGTAAGTTATTTTTAATTCATGTTGAAATAAAAGCCTGAGATTGTGAAAATTCTAATGTTAAAAATAAAAAAATGTTAAATTTTTAAGTAATTGTTATATTTTTTGAGTAGAACTTCTAGATAATGATTTTACATGACTAAATAACTTATTATTAATTTATTCCTTTATTAAACAAAACAGTACCATATTCATAATAAAGGAAAATCAAATACCCAAAGTAAAAAAAAAGTGAAATGCATTAATGCACAAAAATCTACAATACTTTGCTGACTACCTAACTATTCATAATTTATAGTTATTAAGTGAATCCAAAAAATTTTTTAGCAAATATTCATAAACATTTTTATTCAGATTTGTAATTTAAAAAGTAAAAAAAAACACTGGCAATAGATAAATATAGAGAAAGAAAAAACTTATTCATTCTTTTACTCTTCATTAATTTTCTAGTTATAGGTATTAAGAAAATGCGCATAACAGATAAAATATCGAGATTCATATAAAAAGATATAACGTTAACACATAATTAATATAAATAAATTAATTATTAAATAACAATTAAATTAAGTTTGATAGGTCATTAGCCGCTCTACAAATTAAGCCCAAACAATAATGGACCAATAAAAAAGCCATTATGGTCATAATTTCCAAATTTTTTAATATAAATAACTGGAATCAAATTTAATTTTTTTTTAATCTATTTTTATTTACACCCGCGGTTTTGCCTACGCGTAACACTTTTCTTTTACTTGAAGATAGGTAGGTAGGTATGCCAGCGTAGATTTGACCCATTTTGATAACATTAGGTACCTATCTACTTAGTTAGTAAATACTTTCAGCCATGTTCATATCAAAATTGCTCTAGCAACGTTTTCTATATTGTTGTAAACAAATACAATAAAAACTTCTAAAGATAAGAATATGAAGTTCAGAACTCTGTTTTTTTTCGGAAATTTATTTTTTGTTCAAATACCACCTAGTCAGATGTCACGGTGTTAGTGACAGTAAGCCTTTGCTCGCCTTTTACGAGCTGCCTGGCAGGAATGCAGATGGTCTATTCTTCAAAGGAGCCCGGACCAACACGGGGATCACTAAATGAGTGTATAAAATATAACAGTTTATATATTATTTAATAAGCAAACTAGGTAAATAAAGCTATCGCTGATTAAAGCCATAATTGGGATTAACTGGCAAACATGCGAATCACGGAAATAAGTACACTTACAACATAAGTACCTACTATCACCTCTGTGGTCTAGCGGTCCATGCATTGGACTTGACTTCGTGAGGTCCCGGGTTCGAATTCCGGGTCGGGCAACAAAAAAAAGTGGTATTTCCAATGTTCTAATAAAAAAATGTTGCTCGGGATTGGATATATGCCCGGTTGGCGATAGGCTTGCCACCTAACCCATTGTGAGACCTAGTGTCTTCGGCTAGTCATGGGTGCCCTGGTTATGCCTCTGCCTCCTCTTCGGAGATATGGGTGTGAAGATACTTCTTATAAGTACCTACTATATCATAGGAAAACAACCGAACTTTAAAATCTTCCTATTATTAATATTGTAACTAGCAGTTATCTCGTAACAAAGATTACGAGTACATAATATGTGAATAAATTATATAATGATCATGATTCGTTATTATTTTAATAGATAGCTTTACATATTATAAAATGGTAGAGAGCTGTGTTTGTATATTGAAAATTTTGTACTACATAAAATGTTAGGGTCCGTATAATGAAGATATAATGAATAAAAATAGTTTAAAATAAACACAAAAAAATTTGGAACCAAGATCGAACATTTTTAATTCAATATTTATATTTATTATAAAAATTGAAATATAAAATCTTCAGAGTTACGTCCGTTCATTGAAGATATACAGTAAAATAATTGGGACAAAAAAATAATTAGGATGAGTTGACCGATACCAATTATTTTTTAATCCGGTTTCATCTGTATAATAAACAAAAATTTAGAAAATTTAAATTCTCAAGAGTTATTTCTGTACATTCCAGGAATGTTAGAAAAAATAATTGGAACAAAATGAGTTAGCTCTTAATCAATACCAAAACATTTTTGTAATTCCAATATTGTTTCTACATAACGTATGTTTGATATATATTATAAAGTCTTAAGCCTTGTTTCTGTATATGAAAATATTCCAGTATTAAACTGAAATAAAAAATGGTGTAGTTTAATAATAGTTTTAATACAACCTTTGCGATAGGTTGATTGAGAGATTGTCTCGATGTCATGGAAACCAAGATAAGCCTTTCAGATAAAAAAAAATATTTGAAATCGGTTCACAAACGAATTTAGAAATTCAGTAACATATATCAGACATATAGCCTCAAAACATAATATAAAAAATAAAGAATGTGCGAGCCGGCTTAGTATGTGTAGTATAAGTACAAATTATATAATTATTATTTTAACAGTACAATTGATAAAACGTGTAATGTAAATATTATATATTATATCTTGAGGTTAAAAGTTTTTAATTTGCAAGACCGATAATCAGTACATAGTAATAAATAAAGTCGCTTTCCGCTAGCTGTCCCTATGTATGCTTAAATCCTTAAAAGTACTCAACTACGAAAACAGCATCAAAATCCAATGCTATTTTCTTAATTTACATAGAGCGATTCAAGAGGAAGGTTTATATGCACAATGTAGTGATAATTATATCCTACGAGCGAAGCTGGACCATGTCGCTAAACGTGTCGTATTGTAATACTTGCGATTTTTAAAACAAACTTTCATCCCCTTTTGTACTTCTTTGTTTGGATTGTTTTTTATAACCAAAAAAGCGTATGTTTGAACTTAGGTACTCTCTCTGTAACTACGAGTATATTCACATCAAATTTCATCAATGTCAGTCCTGCAGCTAAGCCGTGAAATCATGACTTTCTCATTTATAGTATGTATTAGTACAAACATACATGTCGCATCAGCAGCGGTTTTAGTTATAGCAGCGCCCTGGGCGTAATTTATACGGCGCCCCCTACATGCTGTTCAAAACCATACTAAAAGGTAAATAATAGCGTACAGGATCTAACGCCCCTTTATATCTTGGCGCCCTGGCGGTTGCCCAGTCGCGCCATACCCAAACGCCGGCCCTTTTTTTTCATTGTGCGTTCTGGGCCTTAAGTTAACTTTTTAAACAACAAACATTCTTAAAGCTGCATTGGTACTTCTTATCTGAACCTGTCGTTTGTTTGATAACGGTCATGTTCCACGAACTGCTTTGTGGGAGATAACCTTTGGAGTTCCGTAAGATGAGTATTTGGCACAAACCATTTGTAACTGTATCTCTTTGTGACTGTAGAAAAAAAGTTTTTTGTAAATGGATTAAATATACGTTAAATAAAAAAAAATATGTATGTATTTTTGTAAAAAAATTGGTATGTATTTACGTTAAATTTACGTTTTTTTACGTTAAATTACAAAAATGCATTCATGATTTTTTTTAATCAACGTATTTTTAATCCATTTACAAAAATACTTTTTGTCTACAGTCACAAAGAAATACAGTGACCAACGGTTTTGTGCCAATTGTATATATGTTAATAGTTAAACTAACAAAACACAATTAATATAATAATGTTGATTCTTCTGCTTGTTCTGATTAATCTCGGATATCTGTAAAGATTTGAACTAGATGCTAGCAAATTCCTGTTCTTAGTTTTGAAGGCGGTCAATTTGAGATTTCTTAGTGAGAGTTGTCTTTCATTTGAGTAGTATTTATTATCTAGCTGCTCCGGCGAACTTCGTTTCACCCGTTCAGTATGGAAAATATTGAAGTAATATTTTTCCTATTTTCCCTGCAACTTTCTCGGTAATTCTTTTCATAAAAACCTACTCCTGGTAATAACAAATACAATAAAAAAAGACTTAGCCAAATCGGTCCCGTCGTTCGGAAGTTATGCGCTTACCAACACATTTAGCGATTCATTTTTATATATAAGATGAATGAATAATTATTACATAAGTTAGATAACTTACATTTTAACATATAAAAATGTAGATAATTATTACTAACGGTCAAAGGTCGACTCTACACCTTATGTAAATCGTAAGACAAAGTACGAATACAGTAACCATAATACACCATTAGGACGAGACCAGTCCTAGATTAACGCGGTCACTCAGAGACTTTAAATAAAGTTTAATTAGTCATTAGGTCGACATTTTCTATACAAGATCACGACTTAGTGTAGTGTGTCTCCACGCCCAAATCCCCGAAGGAAAAGGCAGAGGCACAACCAGGTCACCCACGACTAGCTGAAGATACTAAGTACCACAATGTGATAGGTGGCAAGCCTTTCGCCAACCGGGCACATATCCAATTCCTGACTATGCTATTATAATTACAAAATTGAAAACATTCTTTTTTCTAATTTTTTGTTGCCCGACCCGGAAATCGAAACCGGGAACTCTAGAAGTTAAGTCCGACGCCGGACCGCTAGGCCACAGAGACAACTAGATTAGTATTAGATAAGATTGTGATTACATGCTAATTGACGTCTCTGCGTACAACTGCGTCCTCTCTCTAGGAAACAAAGTATTCTAAATTCAATTATTTTGTTTTAATTCTCGTTCCTCTCTATTGGTTAACGCGTCTGTACACTACTGGGACAATTTTAATTAAATTTTCACTATTTGAAGGAATGATCGAATGATCTCACTTGCATATATATTATATTTTAATTAATCGGTCGAATGAGCATGAAAATATTTTCAATTGATGTAAAATTATGCTTAGTTATTTTAAAACTTAGACATATTAGGCTTTGAATGTTTTTGAGCACATTCAGAAGTAAAAAAAGGCTTACTTTTTAATATCACATGTACTTTCTACAAAATACTTTATCCAACACTTTATGTTACACTTCAGCCAAATGGATACCCTAAGTAGTAAACACCTGATGATGCTGTGAAAAGTGAAACCGGTTGGCTAAAGTGTAACATAAAGTGTTATGTGGAAAACTACAAGTGGTATTAAAAATGTACGTTCACGATTGATTTCGTCAAATACCAACGAAGAAAAGTATAAATTGTAAAAATACGCTGAGTAATTTCAATGATTTCATTCATGGTGTGTGATAAAAATAAATAAATTCATGTTATTTTATACCTTACGGTGCGGAAGTTGTAATAAATTTAATGTATATTGTATGGCCGATAAAATACTATAGACCGGGGATCATAAACTATAATAGGAAATGTCTAAACCTATATAGTTTCGAAAGGTTCTGATTCTGACGCATTTTATCCATACATATTTTAAACAAATGTATGATATCTTTTTCCAATGATATAATAATGGAATGATATTTATTTGCGGAATATGTATGCTAAAAATTTATTTTAGAGATATTTTAGCATATTAAAATAATCTACCGCGTTGTGGTGTGCGAATATTTAGTTAAAATTTATAGAAATTAAATATTCATATATATTTTTAAATATTGAAGTCACAGCTCTTATTCATATTTGTAATAAATAACTTATTTATATTTTGAGATTAACTGCATAAGGTTCCGGGTTCGAATCCCGGGTCGACCAACAAAAAGAAAATTGGATTTTCCAATTTTCTAATTTAAAAAAAATGTTGGTCCAGATCGGAAATGTGCCCGGTTGGCGATAGGCTTGCCACCTATCACATTGTGGGACTTAGTATCTTCGGGTACTCGTGGGTGCCCTAGTTGTGCCTCTGCCTACCTCTTCGGGGATATGGGCGTAAAGATATTTACTTTTTTTATTTATATTTTCAATAACCTCCATAATTTATTACAAATTATTTTGAAGAACAAATTGATCAAACCTCAAAGTAAGCAACTCTTACGCTTGTGTTATGGGTTTTAGTCAACGATGCTAATACATAGAAATACTTAATTAGATACCAGAATATATTTAATAAACACCCAAACCCGAAGATACAGACATTTAAATATTCATTGCACAAATGACTGTCCCCGTCAGGAATCGAAGCCTCGCTATTGGGCATTGGCGTTGGGCAAGCACGCTAAACTTTTGACCACCGAGGCGGTCAAATGTATATTTTATATTACGAGTGTGGAATTGAGTGTCTATTGTGTTTTGTGAATGTTGGTGCATAATAAAAATTATTAATTTATTATAAACAAGCGGCCCGCCCTAGCTTCGCACTGGTATAAAATATACCCATAAATCTTCCTCTTCAAACACTTTATTTATTTAAAAAAACTGCATCAAAATCTGTTGCGTAGTTTTAAAGATTTAAGCATACAAAGGGACATAGGGACAGAGGAAGCGACTTTGTTTTGTACTATGTAGTGATAATAAGATGTAGATTACAAAGATTAACCTTAATAAACCGTCTTAAAGTATATGGTTAATAATTTTCCCAACATCTTGCTTAACTTCAGTGTAAAAACCTCGGTTTCGTTACATTTACCTACTTCTACTAGTTAGCGAAGGGCCACATCCGTAAAAGATATTTCATAACTCTGTGTCGCCTCTGTGGTCTAGCAGTCCGGCGTCGGAGTTGACTTCTTGAGGTCCCGGCTTCGAGACTCGGGTCGGACAACAAAATAAAATTGAAAAAGTGCATTTTTAATTTCTAAAAAACCCAACGTAGGCCCGAAATGGTCCCATACCCTTACAGAAGCTATCAATGTCAAGCGACACGAAGTTCGCCAGGTCGGCTAGTCCTACTAATATTATAAATGCGAAATGTTTGTGAGTGTGTATGTATGGATGTTTGTTACTATTTCACGCTCGAATGGCTTCACGGAAATTTCAATCAACTTTCAATCACTTTGTGTGAAATTTATAACACAGATAGATTGTGACCTGGATTAACATAAAGGTTACTTTTAATTCCGATAACACAACAGTTTCCTGTGAAAACGCGGGCGAAGCCGCAGGCAACAGCTAGTTTTTTAAAAATATTAAAATATTTGCACAACACAATGTGGTAGAATATGTAGCAACTAAATACTTTTGTAAGAACTTTTTAACACACATATTCCCCACAAATTCTTTCTCTTTACACAAATTACCGGCTAATGCTATAAGGCAGTAAATTGCTTATACAGAGCCTTTACCATGAGTTTACGGCTTGTCAAGTTTACTATACTCGCTACCTTCCCTGTAAATTATTTGTATAAAAACTTTGAACAGCGCCTCTACTAGTAACTAAGAGAAACACATTTTTAGAACAAAAGTGCCATAGAATTCGACACGTAACTTATCGAACGTAATCTATATAAACTTATGGTAAGGGTTCAGAACACACTGGCCTGTTTCTTGATTTATAAACACGCTG
>NJDD01000667.1:112515-123194 GCA_002245505.1 Calephelis nemesis | reverse complement strand
CCCCCGCACTTCAATCCAAGGCGTGAATTTATAGGACAGGGATGTATTCTGGATTGTAGCTTGTAATTTAATTATGATTTTTCTTGTGGTTGTCCGGATTTGGCGTTGCTTGCGTCAGGCAATAAAAACAAATGCCCGGGACTGAATACCCGTTTGGCGATAGGTTTGTCACTTTTTACGTTGTGAGACTAAAGTACATTTGGTTAATTGTAAACCTCTTTCTACTTCGTGTGAGATATGGGCATAAAGATACTTAACTTATTTTAAGTGGTTTTAATGTTCAGTTTTGCTGTATGACGTAGATGTATTTTTGCCTTAAAACTGTTGCATCTTGATAGGTATCCAAACCTTGTAAACTCTCTATTCCGGCGAACTTAGGTCTACCCGTTCCGTTTAAAATGTTGTTTCCTAATTTCCTCGCAGTTTGTACCGTTTTCTTATCTTTCGGGCCTTTCCTGTATGTCCACAAATAGGTAATATCAAAATTAGCCAAATGGATCCAGTCGTTCAGAAGTTTTGAACTTACATAAATCTCGGCGATCCATACTTATATTATGTATTTATATATTTATATATCTTTAAAAGTGTGTCTGTTTGTTGGTGATATTATAATAGGTTTATATATTATAATAGCTTTTGATATGAGGAGGTAGGAAGAAGACTAGAAAATGCCTTAGCCTACTTTGTATCCCAATGAATAAGTATAGTCAATATAAAATTAGCTTATAGAATATATTTCTAAAATAACGTACATTTTAACTAGCTCTAAATTGAGACTAAGCTCGCTTGCTTCATTATCCAAAATATATGTAAGTCTCGCCTCTGTGGTCTAGCGGTTCAGTTGTTGGACTTGACTGCATGAGATCCCGGGCAACAAAAAGAAAATTGGGTTTTTCCAATTTTCTAACAAAAAAAAACGTTGCTCGAGATTGGGTATAGGCTTGGCGATATGCTTGCCACCTATCACATTGTGGAACTTCGTGTCTTCGGCTAGTCGTCGCTTCGTGCCTGGTTGTGCCTCTGCTTACTGGAGATATGGGCGTAAAGATTACTTTTTTTCTGTGTAAGTTGTAGTTTCTTTGTATTATTCGAATATTTAAACTAAAACTTACGTCTAAATGCAGTACGTATTTTTTGCGTTATATAATCCATTCATACTTACAAACTTTGCCTTTGTAACATTAATAGGACTGGTAGAAGTAAATATAATTTATAAGCTACAAAGCAAAAAAATAAATAACACTTTATGAACGAAACATTGTAAGTAATTAGCCGATACCTTACAAAAATATTTTATGAGGAAACCTAGAAAACTTCTTACGAAAACTTCGACCGCATTCCGCGTTTAGATTAACTATTGATAAAGGCGACATATTGGGTCACTTTTTTTTAACGTTAAACATTGTTTTCGTGGTATAAACTATCCTTAAGTACTGATATTAAACATGTGGGATGGATAAATAATTAAAATTTCCTAAAGTTAAAAGTGCTTGCTGGAGTTAGAGAGTAGGATCGCTTTAAATTTATGCGATAAGTGTAAGATGTAAGTCCAAAATTGAAAGAGATCGATCTGCTCGTTTGCTTTTCAATAAATTTAAAATGTTTAAAATGAACTTTGAAAGACCAAAATGCAATCGATTTGCTTTAACTTTCCTTCACTTTACCTATCTATAAAGAAATAAACCTTTGTTTTTCTGAAAATTGTATTTTTCTATAAAAATGGGGAATTTTGAAAATTCTTCTGTTACCGAGCTATAAAATAAATGTTGTCATTAAAATAGTAAGCCCATAAATAAATTGCTCTGCTTGAAAACCTTTATGTACTTTAAACCAATGCTCAATTATTTTTCGAAAATTACAGTATATTTAAAAAAAAACTATTATAAGCTTTCCGTGCGCACTAAGTAGAGGACACCAGTTTACTACTACAAAATCTAATTTATAAAATTCTCGTGTCACGGTGTCCGTGATTGAACTCCTCCGAAGCGGCTCGACCGATTTTCGTGAAGTTTTGTGAGCATATTAAGCAGGTCTGAGAATCGGCCAACATCTATTTTTTATACGATAACCTATATTATAACTAAGTGACAAGGGTGACTCACCCCATTTTTTTTTACTAAAATCACATTAAAAAAGTAGCAGAACAACGTCTGCCGGGTCAGCTAGTACTAAATAAAAAAAGTTTTTTTTTTTAAGTTATTCAGTAACACAGAACATTTATATACAAAGTTGCGACCAACACAACACACAGGAATACTTAATGCAAGTTGATGAATCTGAGCTTTTGTGAAATTATCGGTTGTGTGGTGAAAGCTCTAACACATTGTAACTTTGGCCCTTCTATTGCAACCACATCATTCTAGTGCCCGTTCTCTGAACAAACAATTATTTAACAATATATTAACCGTTCATACTTAATGGTCATTCAACGAAATTGTATTTGAATGGCTCTCAGCACGCGAATGTTTTACCGCTGTGTTGGTCGAGGGACTAGTGTACACGCCTACTCATTCAAGAGGTACAGGATCCGTTCCCAGCAAGTATTTGTGATAAATTTTAAAAACTTCGCCGTAGAGTATTGAGATATAAGTACTAATGCCATAGAGTATCCTCAGTAGCTCAAATGGTTAGAGCATTCGTTGACTTGAGACGAAAAAGTTCAGGATAAAATCCTGTTGGAGTGAGTTTTTTTTATTTGTAGAAATGAACTTTAATGTCATGGGTCGGTGTAGGTTTATTTGCGTTTAAGTATCATTTTTAATTTATGATTTTTTAGGCATTTTACTTGATTTCTGCGTCATATTATGTTATCCAATTTTAGAAATTTTACTACATTTCTATTGCCACAAAGTCTGGATCTGATGTTGAAATCCTAAGAAATATAACGAATACTTTTGTGCTCATACTTTGACGACATAATATTGAAATTGAAGTTGGGATTAGTGTCTTCGGCTAGTCCCGGGTGCTCTTGTTGTGTCTCTGTCTACCAATTACGGGATATGGGCGTGAAGATAATTTGAAGTTAGTTTCAGCAGTTTTTAGTCCGACAGGAACATTTTTACGGGATGAAAACTATCATAGATATGTGTTATTCCAAGTTATCTTCTATGTATTCGCCAAATTTTGAGTAAATCGGTTCAGCAGTTTTTGCGTGAAACGAGAATTGAGTAACAAACAAAAAAACAAACATAAAAACTTTCATAATTTTAGTAGGATTTATTAAGAAAAAATTAAAAAAGGTTTTTATTAGTATTACTGCATTTTTTGCAATTATATATATTAAGCCATTTTAATTCCTAATTTGAAAAAAAAATATTAAAAAACCTGATTTAAAGAGAGAAGTTATATAAAACGATCATTGGAGTTCCACCCTGTGCCTCCACATGTTAATGACTCGACAGTGGCAGCTGGTAAGAAAGTGACGAGTGCGATAGCAGACGACCACAGATTAATCATTTGGTTTATTTTCGGCTACGGACTGTTATTTTGTGGGTTTCCATCAATCTCCATCAATACGTGCCTAAATGGTGTTTGTATGTTTGTTTGTGTGAACTAATTTTAAGGAAACTATTTTTAACACACTCAAGAAAAGGAGAAGGTTTTTTAATTCGACTGTATTTTTTAATAATGTAAATTTACCACTAGAAGCATCATGATAAAATTTTATTTCGGAATCATTTTAATAAAAAAAGAACCACCAAAATCGCTTGGCTGTTAGACGAGTAATATCGTGGCATCCAAATAAGCATACAGTCCGCCTCGTTGGTCAAGTGGCTAGCGTACACGCCCAACTACGCCGACTGCGACGACGAACCGCGAGGCTCGGGTTCGATTCCCGACGGGAGAAGGCATTTGTGTAATGAACAATTAGATGTCTGCATCTCCGGGGCTGGGTGTTTATTAAATTTATTCGTGTATCTATTTAACTATTTCTATGTATTAGAATCGTTGACTAACACCCATAACAGAAGCATATAACTTGCTTACTTTGGGGTTAGATTCAATATGTGTAACATGTCCAGAGATATTTATTACTATTTATTATTATTATTTATTATACAGTCGAATTAAGAACCTCCTCCTTTGTAGTCGGTTAAAAAAGGCTATGTCAGTCCAGCCTTTTAACCAATATACAAAAATAGCACTATGATATTGATCTGTTGGGATGTAAAGGGAGAAACATACTAACACACGCATTTATAATTTATGTATGTAAATAATTATTATTTACCTGTGGTCTAGCGGTCCGGATGTTGAACTTGACTGCATGAGGTCCCGGGTTCGAATCCCGGGTCGGCCAACAAAAAGGAAATTGGATTTTTCTAATTTTCTAATTACAAAACGTTGGTCGGGATTGGAAATGTCGCCAACCGGGCGGTTGGCGATAAGCTTGCCACCTATCACATTGTGGGACTTAGTGTCTTCGGCTAGTCGTGGGTGCCTTGGTTGTACCCCTGCCTACCTATTCGGGGATATGAAGATACTTTTTTTACCTGAATTAGCTTACTCAAAATAAAATATAACTATGTTTAGCTGACATGAAACATTAATAAAATAAATCTGTATGTATATCCTATTAATATTATAAATGCGAAAGTTTGTATGTATGGATGTTTGTTACTCTTTCACGCAAAAACTACAAAGCCGATTACGATGAAATTTGGTATGTAGGTAGCTGAAGACCCAGAATAACATATAGGCTACTTTATTATTATTATTATTATTAACTCTTTATTGTACACAACAAAAAAAATACAGAAAAACTTAAGACTAAAATAAACATAAGTACAAAGGCTAGCTAGTAACTTAATATTTTTGCTACCAATCAAATATACAAGTATACACAACTCAAAAAATATAATCGCCTCTGTGGTCTAGCGGTTTAGGTGTTGGACTTGACTGCACGAGGTCCCTGGTTCGAATCCCTGGTCGGGCAACAAAAACAATATTTGGTTTTTCCAATTTTCTAAAAAAAAATGCTCGGAATATGTGATTGGCCGATTGGCGATAGGCGTGCCACCTATCACAATGTGGGACTTAGTGTCTTCGGCTAGTCGTGGGTGCCCTGGTTGTGTCTCTGCCTCCCTCTTCGGGGATGTGGGCGTGAAGATAGTAAACAGATTTTTACCAAATTTCGTGTAGCTTGGCCCGGGTCAACATTTAAGATACTTTACTTCAGGAAAATCTTTAGTTCCCATCTCTAACTAAGAAAATCAGTTCAACGTGTGCACAAAGTCGCGAGCAATAGCTAGTCAAACATAAAAAGCTAACACCACAGTAACAAACTAATCAAAAACCCATTCGATGTATTCGCAGAAAAGGGATCTAAGATAAGTGGTACCGCATCGGTACTATTGATGGTATTAGTATGCTAATACCTTAGTATCATATTGCTATGAATATATGCTATGATGA
This sequence comes from Calephelis nemesis, assembly GCA_002245505.1. Taxonomy (NCBI): domain Eukaryota; kingdom Metazoa; phylum Arthropoda; class Insecta; order Lepidoptera; family Riodinidae; genus Calephelis; species Calephelis nemesis. The sequence continues at coordinate 117,779 of NJDD01000667.1, read as the reverse complement.
AAGATATTTCAAGAAGTAAGATGTGTAAAACTATGTAGTACAATTTAAATCACTCGCTTCGGCTATATTCGTTACGTTTCGGAAATATGAATGTATTTTAAAAATATATCTATATGGAGTTGTTGTTACACAAATAATCATTTCGCTTAAACTTAGATTAGGTCAGCCAATTTAAAAATAAAAGTATAAAGTGTAAAAAGAGTAAAGAGTGTAAATTCGAAGCGCATAATTTGAATAACAGTACTGTAAAAAAACTTAGTCTTAGTAGTACTGTTATAAGTTGGTGATCGGTATGCCAAAAAGTGCCGAATTTTTGACAATGACCAGTTAGATTTTTTAGCAAAAGCTGCTTTCAAACAAAACAGGAACTGATGAAAATTTCATTATTACATTTAAGTTGCTTGAAGATTACAAGTACATTATTTCCACAGGGTTCGACAGAAACAAATTTTTCAGCCGACGCCGAAATTAAAACCGAATTTTAGGCTTTGCTTTCAGTTTCGGCGAAAACCGAAACCGAAACGTACATAGAAATTTAACAAAAAAATGATAAAAAGACAATAATTTACCGATTGTCTTTTTATTAAATAGTACGGAGGTGGCATGTTTATTTATTTTTTTATTTATTAGTAGCTGTTGCCTGCGATTTCGATCACGCATTGAAGTAACTTTTAGTAGTTAGTGATGAAAACGAAAGATTTTCTAGCAGTTATAGGTATCCTAAATGTTGACTGGGGCTATAAGCTACTTCCACCAAAAAAATAATGAAAATCCGTTCAGTAGTTTTGCGTGAAAAGTAAATAGACAAACATACAAAAATGTTAATAAACCGCGTTTTGGATTTTGTATCCCGCATATAATATATGCAGACGTAGCAATTGTAGTTTTAAAAGGATATTTTATGGGAAGATATAGTTTCATTGTATGAATACATGTAATAAATATTTTATACCTAAACTGAATAAATCTAGGCTAATATCAGCGGTGAAATTTTTCCAAACGGGACGCAATAATTCACAAATACAGGAGTTTCAGCAGCCGAAAATTTCGGCTATTTTCGCCAAAACCGAAACTAAAACCGAACCTAGGTAGATCTTATGACCGAAACCGAAACTAGATTTTATGACCGAAACTGAAACTAGATTTTAAGGTCAAAATCGAAACTGAAACTGAAACTATAAACAGGCAAACATATTCAAGTCTAACAAAACAGTAACTTAGAGCTAACACTGAACTTGGCACGTTTGTTAACGTAAACAGAGCTAATTGGAACGCGACGGACTTACATAACATCACTAGTGTTCACAAGTTTGTAGTTACCTCCTGGAAATCACCCGTTACGTAAAGTTAATTAATAGCATTTCATCTTAACGTTAGATTTATAAAACGTTAGAAAGCTTTATGTTTTTATGTAACGTTAATTGCGATTTTAACTTCTGTATTGTTGTCTTTAATTAATAGTTATGTTGTCTTTTGTTGTTTCTAATGAATAGTTTTTTTAATTTTTTGTTGTCTATAATAAATTTTAGCTTTTAAAATATGATTTATAAGATAATGATAGAAAGTTATATTTGTATTTCATTTGATTGGTATTAAGTATTTTTGATTCATTTTATTTTTATGATATTGGAAGGTAAACAAGCATACGGATTTCCTGATGGTACGAAATTCAGGCCGCCTAGAGTCATCAAAGGTGGTAATGGTGCGTTGCCAACCTAAAGCCAGGATGTTAGACCACAAGCAAAAGTAACCTTACCTTTCGAACCGAAACACGTCATAACGTTATGGAGGTACCAATCCAGATGAGTCGCTGCGAAACTCTACCACCTATTTAGATGTTAGCCTATGCTCGCCCTTTATGAGCTGCCTGGCAGGAAGGCATACCTTTGGTCTATTCTGCAAAGGAGTCCGAACCAACACTGGTATCGGTTTCTCTATGATAGCCCGGACCTTTGTGTAGAATAGATTATCTGCCATACCAATCTGTGTGTTATTAGAGGTGAGTCTACTTTAAATCGGTCATTACCAATTAGACAAATTGCTAGAGTGCAATTCGGTAAATTGCCAGAGTAGCAGTCCGTCGCTTAACTATTTCTGCAACTAACTGTGTTTGTGTTTTTTAGATTCTTTGCATAATTCTATGCTTATATAAACGTTGTTGTATGATAGCAACTAGGGAGAGTTGGCTTTGTCACAAAAAGCTTAAGAGTAGAATAAATGCGGTCAAAATGAGAGCGTTAAGAAAATCTATGATGTAACGCTTGCAGACCGCATTCGTTAAAGTGAGATCTGAGAAAGAGAGGTCGAAAGAAGCTGTTGGTGTTAAAATGTGAAAGTTTTTCTCCGCTGGTTCGGTCATGTAGAAAGAATGACAGATGAAAGATTGACAAATCAGATATACACTGCAAATGTTAGGGTCTGTTGTCTGATCAATGTCTGAGGGTAGTGTTAAGAGTCTCCGAAACTGGCGAGTTTGAAAAGGATAATAAATGTAGATCAAGTCAAGCAGGTCCGCAAAGATCGTGATATTTGGCATTCGATACTCTCTACCTACCCTGTAAGGGACTCTCCGGGAAGATATGAGTGTGTGTGTGTGTGTTCTCGTCTGGAAACTAGGGTTACCGATATTCATTCTAATAACCAGGGCATAGGACAATCGGGTCTCATAAAAGACCCGTGTGTTCGTTCACTGTCTTATCTCATAAAAAATATGCAGTTATCCAAGGTTTTTTCTAATTTATGAAATAAAATGGCATTTCATTCAACTATTCGCTTCACATTCTCTTGTGAAAGTTGGACTGTTTTATGTCCAATTAAAAAGTCCACTTTTTTATGCGATCTGCTCGTGTGGGCAAAGCCTTAAATGACCAAGGCATTGAGAACAAGTTGACAGACAAAGAAATTCTTTATATATTACATTGCGGTATCCTGTCTGGAAACGTAAAAAGATCCCGGAAATCTCAGGCAGGTGTTCTTATTGGTTCTGCTTTTTCTTTTATAAAGCAGTACCTACCTATATGTATTCCTGTTTCGGTACGTTGATGGTACGATTTTGTATACCTTATTTTTGTTTAACAGTAAACAGTGAATAAAAAACAGTATACCTAATACTTAACAAGTATAGTACTACGTAACAGTATAATAGAGAACTCTAGACATAGTGCTTAATACAGTGCTAGATCACCGTACCTAAATACCTAAATATAGGAAGTAAAATAGGTCATTCTTAAAATATTTTACTAACGATTAACGATTTAGAACTCGGAATCATTATATCGTTTTATGCAAATAAATACATTCCTGACGCTTTGGAAACCTTACTCAAAACTAAGTATGCATTACTGCATACTTAGTTTTATACTTAGTATGCATTACTGCATACTTAGTTTTGAGTTGGCGCCAACTAACGACATCTACAAAACATTGTGCGTAACAAATAAGTTTTATCACAATGTTACAAAGTTTAAAATCGTGTTCTTTATTCGAAAAAATATCTTTGCAGGTTTTACTTAATTGCAAAGATCGAAATGCGTATTCGATAAACTCTATTCTCCAGGCCATAGAGGATAAAATAGATTGATTTATGTTAAATATGGTAATAAAGTCAACAAGGGTAATAAAGTTTTGTGTTTTCGTTTCTATGGTAACTGTGTTTGAAACTGCAACCATTTCTTTACTTTTTATGGGTTTAAAATGCAAGTACTGGGCTTGGTGTGGATTTGTTATGGATTTATTTTTATGGCCGCATTGGACTGGCTGACCGTTCGTGTTATAATGGGATTGGAAACCAACAAGGCCGACGGATTTCCTGGTGGTAATCCATACTTAATATTATAAATACGACAGTCTGCCTGTTGCTTTTTTACGCTAAAACGATTTTAATAAAATATTGTAAGCTATTTTTAATAAAAATTATACCTCAGAGGACATACATACATAGGGGGTGAAAGTTTGTATGAAAATCGTAATTGCCCCACGCTGACGAAGTCGCGGGCAAAGCCCTTAAAAAATATACACAACGCTCAGAGGTGCTAAATCTCATAGGTTTATGCACTTATTAAGTTATGGTAATAATATAGCATAAGATTACCGGCAACCCTACCCTCTGAAACTAAAATACAATAGTGGCGAGCACTAAAGTTTAGATGGCAAAAGTAATGCTCTCACAACTAACACTGTTAGCTGTTTAAAAATTCTACCGCCAATTTATGATCAAATTGCTGATGATAAGCTTCATAGAAAAGCAGCTCTATAGTTTAAGGATATTTTAACCAAAACGGAGTTCCAATACGAATGTAAAAAGAAGAAAAATGAAGAATGAGGATAAAAGAAGAAAAATTAAGGTTTAATTACATTTGGTTGTTTGTTTTTTATTTTTATCCCATTTTGGGACAGGCTAGACCATTAGACTATACTACAACGTCGTTAGTATCAAAAAAATATTTTTTTGATATTTATTTACAATTATCTTCTTCAATTTCTTATATTATAGTCAAGTCTTTATAAAATGTCATAACTGAGTCTTAAGTGATGCGGTGGCGTACTTGAGCTTATTTAGTGAGATTTGGCGGCAACGAGAAAATTATAGTAAATACTAATTTCTTTATAATTATTTCATTTGTGCACTTTAACTAAATCGAACTAGTTGACACATAAATTAACTAATTATACATAATATACACGAAGTTCAATAATTACGAAAAACTACGACCATCTTTTTTTACATACAATTTAGGACATGACAGTAGTTTTTGAAGCAGATATACTTTTTATTTGATAGCTAGGACTTACTCTACTGACACAAATATTCAAACAATCGTACGGCAACCCACGCGGTATAAACTACGAGTCATCTGTAGGGTTACCTACTCTGAATGTCGATTTCATGCTAATTGGTGAAGCCGATATTTTCTGTACAGAGTTGTGACTTAATGATTGATTAAATATTAATAGACGTCTCAGAGTGCGGCCTTAAGAACTATAATTATAATTTCGACATAGTTTTTTTTAAATATTTTACACGCTATTTATAACTCACACCTTCATTTTTTATTATTATTACACTATTATGCCAAAACTTATGCAACAAAACATAGCTTCTATAAATCAACTCAAGTCGTCGAAATGTATAAAATAGGACAGTCATTCAGAAAAAAATGCAATACATTATTTCATAACTGTGTCTCGGGACCTTTGTACTTAGAGTACCTATCTAAATGCGATTTTGAAACTTCATTGAAATTAGGCTAAGGTGACAAAAACAC